>SRMA01027334.1:384002-395504 GCA_007224835.1 Danionella cerebrum
ACTCTGCTGGCTCCTTTACATAAGCTTCTGAAGAAAGAAGAGGTTTGGCATTGGGGGAAGAACAAGAAAAAGCTTTCCAGAAATCAAAGAAGTTGTTTACAATCAAGTCCTTGTTTATTATGATGAAAAAAAGCAGCTGGTTTTGTCTTGTGATGCCTCTACATATGCTGTGGGAGCAGTGTTGGCCCACCGCATGAAAGATGGAAGTGAACGACCAATAGGTTTTGCATCCAGAACACCAACCACAGCCGAGAAAAATGATTCACAGTTGGAGAAAGAAGGCTTAGCAGTAGTGTTTGGAGTGAAGAAATTCCACAAATATTTGTATGGACACAAATTTGTCATCTGATCATAAACCTCTTCTCAGTCCACTGCATGAATTAAAATCGGTACCACAAATGGCATCACGACGAATTATGAGATGGGCGATTATACTGGGAGCTTATGAATTTTCCATTACTTACAGAGCAGGCAAAGATCATGGAAATGCTGATGCTCTAAGTCAACTTCCTGTTTTACAAAGTGAGACAAAACCCAAAGAAGAAGAGTATGTGTTGATGTTGGATGATGTCACAGGACCTTTGACAACTGCTGAACAAATTAAACGGTGGACCAGTAAAGACCCTATTCTGTCAAGAGTACGGGAGTATGTTCTGAAAGGTTGGTCTGATCACAGGGACACCCCAGATTTAATCCTTATAAAAAGTGACAACAGGAACTCAGCATTCAAGATGGATGTCTGCTGTGGGGATCCAGAGTGATTATCCCTGAACAGGGAAGAAGAGCAGTGTTAGAGCAATTACATCAATCACATCCAGGAATATCAAAGATGAAAGGTTTGGCCAGGAGTTACCTATGGTGGCCAAACCTAGACAAGGACATTGAGATGAGGGTAAGGGACTGTCAGAACTGTCAAGAGCAGCGTAATACGCCTGAAAAAGCTCCCCGTCACCCGTGGGAATGGCCAAAACAACCATGGAAGAGGATCCATATAGATTATGCGGGGCCTTTCATGGGTAAAATGTTTTTTATAGTTATTGATGCACACTCTAAATGGATTGACGCATACCCTGTACCTTCAGCGACCACAGAAATTACCTTGGACTGTCTAAGAAAAAGCTTTAGTATCCACGGTATTCCTGAGATGCTGGTGTTTTGTGAGAGAAATGAGTAAAATATTCATCCGTAAAAATGGAATAACCCATGTTACGTCAGCACCATATCATCCATCGTCCAATGGACAGGGAGAGCGAGCAGCTTAAATTGTGAAAAATCTGATGAAGAAGAGTTCAGGGGAAAAGTTGGAGACCTAGTTACAAAGAGCTTTGTTCATCAACCGAATTACATCTCAATCGACAAGTGGGGGTCTCAGACGATCACGCAGAGAGCGTAAACTACCTGCACATTTTAAAAACTTTGTATTATGATTGGGGGTGTGGTTATTATCGGAGGACGTTTCTTTAGAGTACATCATATTTCATATCTGAATCATGTTCTATTGGAATCATGGAAATCATTTTGTACTTTCATCTTAAATATCAATCATGTTAAGATTATGTTCGTATTTCCAATGGTGTCAATTGAAGTTGGGAGGAATGTAGTATATTTATAGATGTGTCCACTAGGTGTCAGGGGTATGCGGGAAGTAGGTGTTGGTAGCATCATAAAAAAACCAGTGTGGAACTGTCTAAGACAGGAGATGTTTGGCAAGACTGCACTCTTTCCACCCTTTCCACCGCTGGTTTTCTTAAATAAATGGAGAAACGGTACAATCTGTCTCTCTCCATTCTTAATGGAATACCTCACGATATTACAAATTAATCCCAACTAGCCTCAGAGAGGAAATCTCTCCTCTCCACTTTCTCACTCAACTTTGAGCTAAACCCAACCAAAAGTTCCTTTTTTATTAACTTGTTTTGACTCGAACGTGGTTGAAATGTTAAAGTGACACTTTATTTGATTTCAAGACTGCATTGTGTTCAATACTTTCTATTGTTTATTTTTAGTCATTAAATAGCTAAAAGAAAATAAATACTATTTGAAGAAACACCATTTGAAGTAAATAGATTGAAACGTAACCCAGTTATTAATGCTACTGTTAGTTACGCTTCATAATATCTCTTTCCCCTGTCATTATTGAAATGGGGAGGGATGATATCATGCAGAAGTGCTACCAAATCTGGGGAACCCTGTACTTGTGAACACTAAAAATGACCCACTGGGACTAAAAGTAGCTCTTATTAAAAGTTACACACATACAGGTCCTTCTAAAAAAATTAGCATATTGTGATAAAGTTCATTGTTTTCTGTAATGTACTGATAAACATTAGACTTTCAAATATTTCAGATTCATTTTCACAACTGAAGAAGTTCAAGCCTTTTATTGTTTTAATATTGATGATTTTGGCATACAGCTCATGAAAAAATATAAATTTTTTTATGACAATATGCTAATTTTTTTAGAAGGACCTGTATGTTACCATAAATCTGTTTGAACATTTGTTTTCTTGCTGATTATTTCATAAATTAGATAATGATTGTAAATATATGTGCAGTTCGGTGTTAACCATTGTTATGGTAAAAATATACCTTCTCAATTGATAATAAACACTGGAGACCGTTTGAGAGAGAACACAGCAAATGCGGCTATTTGTTATAAAGATTTAACAGTCTCAACGCATTTCCTACACACGTGACTCTAACGTGGAAGAAGAACGTGGTTTATCGCATATTCCTAACGCAAGCCGATCGCGCCGGAAGAGAGAAAAAGAAAGAGAAGGAAAGAGAATATATATATAGAGAGAGAAAAGGAAAAGAAAGAAAGAAAAAGAGAGGGAGAGAGACAGACCCGAGAGAGTTGGGCCAGAGAGTCCAAGAGACCAAGAGAAGGGGTCAAGAGAGTGAGCAAGCGCTTTCTAAACTCCTTATCTTTCTCCTCAAGGGCGGGACTAAAGTATGACGTGTGCTCTTAAAAGTTTCTCAAATTACATTTCTCTAAATGACCACTAGATGGAGGTATTACATAGGAAAATTCCCATCACACAATACATTTGTTTTTGAATTGTACTGAAATAATTTCTCTTTCAAGTATTGATTACATGCAGCTATTTAATAATATATTGCAGTAAATAGTTAGACGTCATGATCTTCTGGACCGTTGCTTCCAAAAAAAGTTATGAAACCGGACATCGTTCAATTTATTTGAATCCCCCTGTTATAGAGTGAGAGGAGGTGTTCTGATGTGCTTTTTCTTTTATTGTGTGTTCATCAGGATTAAAATGTGAACAGTGGGATCAATGTGCGACTGGTTCTCTTCCCACTAACACCATTCACAACACAATTTTTAAAAACCACAGCACAGAGTGCACTGGTTATACACACTGTGTTCCATTGTGTACATCATCTGTAAAGTTCAAGGGAATTTCACAGTTTTCCTGTCGATGTCACCCTTAGAAAACAGTGTTTTTTGTCCCTTCAGCATCTCTACGGTTTTCAGTAAACATTTTATCAGGGATCAGATTTTTGAACCGCAGACATCAGATGCATGTAACTGGTGCTGTACCGTTCCCTGGAATGATGAAATATTACTGAGAAATATTGTGAAGAACGCAGAAGTATTAGTGAAAGTTCTCCATTTCCCCTGTTTCATTAATGAGTAAGAAAAAATATCAAGTAAAATGTTCATCATTTATTTAATGTTTAAAATCATTTAATTGTTTTAAACCGTGATGTTTATTTTCCTGCTGCTGGGTTTAGAAAAACATCTCTTTCCAAACATTAATTACAGCAGAGAATATTAATGAATCTTTTCTCTTTGTCTGAAGTCTGTGTCACTGCGGGATTCAAGAGGAAGGTTTTGCTGCTCTGGGATCAGCTCTGAGATCAAACCCCTCACACCTGAGAGAACTGAATCTGAGCTGGAATAATCCTGGAGATTCAGGAGTGAAGGAGCTCTCTGATCTACTGAAGGATCCTCACCTCCACCTCGAGAAACTAGAGTGAGTTCATTATTGTAATAATTAATATAATATTTACTGTGATTCATGAGAGAGAGAGAGAGAGAATAAGTTTATAAATTTATCATCTTTCCTTTTAAAGATGGAGATTCAGTCAATATTTAGTGGAAGTAATTAAAAAAACTAAATAATCTGAAATAGTCTGATCAGTAAAACTTTATTGTTAAGGTTTCCTCTCTTTTAAATAAAGGAATGAGAAACAGAATATTGTGTACATTTTAAATTTACATTTTAAACTTTGTTATGTTTATTTTTACACTTCTTTATTGTATAACTTTACATTAGCATATTATTATTTAGCTCAGCTCTTCCATCAAAGTATCAACATCTTCATAAAAGCATTTAAAGACATTCAAATTGTTCATCTGTTTATACAAGTTAAAGTCGAGCCGGAACCTCCAGCCGACATGGAACGCAGGTTCTATAGCCTTCCTGGTCCACAAGAAATCAGGTGAGTTGCGAGCAATCCTGGACCTGAGGCATCTAAACCACTACCTGGTAAAGTTTCAGTTTAAGACGCTGACGGATCGTTCATCCTGGACTTGGTTCATTACAATAGGCGTGAAGGATGCGCACTGCAGGTAGCTGTGGATCCGAGGCACAGACCTTTCCCGAGGTTCTGTTTGAGGGTTGAGCCTAAAAGTACAGGTTCCTACCCTTCGGTCTAGCCCCCTCCCCGCGCACATTCTTCAAGGTCGTGAGGGCCTCCCAAGAGCCGGACGGGCGGTCGCATCCTGACCTACCTCGAGGACTTTTGACTCGAGTTTTGACTCAGCCCTTCATTGAGCTTAGGAAGCTCTTGTACAAGTTCTGAAACACAGTCAGCAATATTTGTACAAATCAGAATAAAAATGAACAGATATCTCATTTTTCTTGTGTCGTGTGTTTTGTGCCCATCTGAAGCTGTTAAAACATACATTTGATTTTGTTTCATTGACATTTTCTCAGGGTTAAAAAAGAAAGCAGTAGGTTCGTCCATCCCATGATCAGACATGAAACGACTTCTGGCAAGAGCTCCTTTAGCGTGAACCTGTAAGATTGACTCAAGGGCTTGTTTCTTTCCAGTCGTTATTTGGAACTTAATCTGGAATATTTCTTGCTCTGGTTCAGATATTTTCTGTTTTATTTTTTAAATAGAATTTAAAGTAAACTGTTGACAAAAAAATCTTCTTTTGTGCTTTTCCAACTTCCCACCACTGTTTTAAATTCACAAACTCGTCTTTTTCTGAAGCCCATTCTTCTCTAAAGTAATTGCTTTTCAACAACGACACATATTACATTTCCAGAAGGAACTCTTAAATTTAGGATGTGATAAAATAATATTGATGCTTATAAAATGATGATCAGAAACACAACATGGAAAGATTTTGCAGCCGATGATTCTGTTATTAGTGGATCTCATGATATAAAAACGATCTGATGTCGCTGCACTTATCCTCCCCTCGGAGACTTTTGTCCATGTTTATTGTTTTTCATCATTGTTCTGCTCTCTCCATGCTTTGACTAGGTTATATTGTACACACACACACTCACGCACGTACACACACACCCCCACACACGCACACACTCACGCACACACACACACACACGCACGCACGCACGCACGCGCACACGCACACACACACACTATTTAACTCTGCTGCTGATGTGGAACTAGGTTCTTCATTGTTCCTCTCCAGAGTAAAATCAAGAGTACAATTCCAGTCTCCACAAACCTCCAGAAACTCATCTAGATCAACAGATTTAAAAACATCTACCGGTAAGTTCTTAAAAAATAGTTCTTTCTTTACTAATATTTGGTGCATGAATATTTAAAAACACAAACATTGATCCTTCATTTTGGCTTTTACTAATAGAAGACGTCCTTTATCAAGTTCTGATTTTAATAATTAATTTTTCTGAGAACACGATCGCCACTGCCGCAGTCTCATTCGTTCCATGACTTAAAACTCTTTCCTTTCCACCACAAACTCATCTCAGTTTCATTTCTTAAATCACGGTGGGTTTCTTGTAGAAAAACGACCTGGCTTTCTTTAATGATTTCAGAAAAAAATGTTCTTTTTTTACAACCCATAACTCTGTTTACATTTAAAGAGCCTACACTTAAAATGTTCATTTCTGTAGAAAAAAAGAACAGATCATAGACAGTGCAGTCCCCACAGCCATGTGCTCATTTCTTTAACTTCAACGGTTTTCTAGATTCTCTTGCGATTTTTGCAAACTGTAGTAAGAAATTTCTTCATCTTGAATCTTTTCTGTTTTGAGAGAATGTTTCCTGAGCCATAATAACAGATTTACAAATTTATCTGCTTTAGGAAAGTATTTCAGAAGATCATTTTTCCCCATTGTTCGCTCAAAGAAATTGTTTATTTCTTCAACTGAATATTGTCTCAGTTTCATCAAATTCTGAAACTTCAGAGCAGGTATCACACTCCTCCATTATCTCCCCAGACAGTTCTCTGTCAGCAGCATTGACTCTAAAAAAAGATGGACGACGTGCTGCTATTGGGCTAATACGAAGCCATTTCAGAGCTGGTGAGGAGGCTGCCATTGACTGCTGCACATGCGCACAAGCGACTTCCTGTTAACGGTAGAACCGTCGTGGTTTCAGGGCTCCGCCTCGAGTCTGGCTCACACACGCCCCTCTCATATACAATTTATTTAGTAATTTTAAAGAAGAATTTGTGAGCGACTTCTCTGAATTTAACTGTTGGCAGCGTAAAAAAAAGCGGTCAGTCAGATCTATTCTGTGTTGCTGTCAATCATAGCTGTCAATCACATGTTCCCGCCTAGTTTTTTTAGAGGAAAATGTAATAATCCTGAACCACACGAAAATAAACTTGTGCCAAGAAAAAACAATTGAAGTTTGTTCAGTGTGTAGATAACTTTCGAAACGCATTAAAACCGTTTATAATTTAAAATAAATAAATTTTAAAGTTCAGCTTTTTCCCATAGACTTGTTTTGAGTGGTAATCATTCTGCAGTCAGCGCCATGGGGGCGCTCTCTGCGGTTTGGCTTCACTCCGCCGGCCATGTGAGACACACTTGCTTATCAGAAGCCACCTCAGCAGATACATCTTCATAAGCTTCAGCAACATCTACCCCACACAGATTTGAACCAGAAGCACTCACTTCAAGTTTAGATGCGTCTTTGGGAAGTTTTCCTCGAGAGAAACCTTTTGTTCGTTTCTCTCACAGCTCAGATTGAGTTCTTCAGTTTCTCCAGCTTTATTTTCACAGCTTTATTTTCGCTGCTCTTTTGTGCTCTGAATCCTCACATTGTGGATGATTTTGGGTTGGTTTTTGATCTGATTCCTCATTACTTTCTTCAGTTATCTGTTTTTCTCTCTATCTATACGCATTCTTTTTGTGCCCCACATCTCCAAACTTGAAACACTGCATGTTTTCTGTTGTTGTGAAGATAATGTACGAGCTGTCTCCGTGACATGCAGAAAGAGATATCCAAGGATTTGGATTGCGCCCTGTCTCCTAAGGGATATCACATACTTTAGCTCAGGATTTTTCAGCCAAGAGGAGCATTTTCTTTGAGAACATCCTCGTTTGGGATGAATGGAGGTACATTGTAAATGATCTGGTTAGTCGGAGGTGCGCAGTGGTGCTACCTGCATCAACGAGTCCGAAACGACCACACCCACAAAACTTTCCTCTTTCAGGAAAACTACTGCGACTTTGTTCATTCGACTGAGACACAATATTTTCATGGCCCGCTATGTCTCCCATTGTCTTCTACCAGAAGGTCTGTGTCTTTTAATAGAGAAACCAGGGGCGCTTTCTCCTTTTGGAGAAGCCATGGCTCTCCACTGCTCTCCAAACGAACCAGCGTTAGATATTTAGCTTTTTAATTAAGTTCTAAGCGATACCTTTTAACTGAAGTGTTTAAAGGGAGGAAAAGAAAGAAAAACAAACAAAAAAATCTTTAGGAATCTGAGAGAGTTCTCATCTATTTCTCATCTTTCCTTTTAAAGAGCAAACATTCTGTTAATATTGTGAGGAAGTAAAGAAAAAAATCCTCTTCAGAGTCTGATTCATTAGAACCTTATTGTTAAACAATTCCCTCTCTTTAAAATAAAGTAATTAGTCAAATAAATATCTTGTAAAATATTAATTACTTATTTGAGATCATTTAGTGTATTTTAAACAAAAGTGATGTTTATTTTCCTGCTGCTGGGTTTAGAAAAACATCTCTTTCCAAACATTAATTACAGCAGAGAATATTAATGAATCTTTTCTCTTTGTCTGAAGTCTGTGGAACTGCAGGATTGGAGAGAGAGGTTTTGCTGCTCTGGGATCAGCTCTGAGATCAAACCCCTCACACCTGAGAGAACTGAATCTGAGCGAGAATAATCCTGGAGATTCAGGAGTGAAGGAGCTCTCTGATCTACTGAAGGATCCTCGCTGTCTCCTCGAGAAACTAGTGTGAGTTCATTATTGTAATAATTAATGTAATATTTACCGTTTCACACAGTTCTTTTAATCAAAGTATTCTGGAAATGTTTAAAACTTAATTTGTGACAGAACCCAACATTTCTTCATGAGTTCACACATCATTAAAGCTCTCAACGTTCTTCACATTTTTATAAAAGAAGAAATCAAACACGATCTTCTTCACCTTTACTAAACTCTTAAAAACAATTGGTCAGAGCTAAATGTTTCTGTCTGTGGTCACTTCCCCAGGATGGTAAAAAGGGGAGGAGAATGAACTCAACTGGGATAAACCTCAAGTAAAGTAACTGAAGGAAAGCTAAAGCTAAACTAGAAAACAGAAACAATAACACAAAGATCAATGAGAGAGTAGAGAACCAGTCAGCTGCTGGGAACTGAACACAACTACAGATTCGTTTTCTCAAATAATAAAACAACTGAGAAGCAGAGGATTACACACGAGATCAGAGAAAGTGTTCTTCTGTGGAACCACGCACAAGTAATGAACCCACACAGGGAAGAAGGGCTTTGAGAAGGGAGCGAGCTAACAAGGGAACGAGTGGATCATGTGAGGGTTAATTAGCAAAGACACAGGAGAAGTGGACAAAATATAAGGACACTAAGAGCAGGAGAAACCAAGATAAGATGAGGGAAACAGATAGGAACGGCCAGAATATAAGAAACAGATGAAAAATAATCTCAAAATAAGAGACTGGACAGAGGGACAAAATAAAAGGAACAGAGAACGAGAGGGAGAACAGGGATTCAAACGCTCTCTGAAAAAGATTCACGAGTCTCAGTGAAAAACATCAAGCCGTTCTGCCACAGCCGCAGTGGTTTTAAAATCTCCTCCAGACACCTCTGGGACATGCCTCACTCTAACCATTCCTGCTTTTATTAAACAAACCAGACACTGTCCATTTACTGATGTCCAGCCTTCCCCCTTTTACTACCGGTTCCTCCAAGAACCAAAGATAAGGGAACATCGATTCATTTCTGTCCCGTGGAGAACGAGAATCCATGTTTTAAAAACACTCCGGTAGAACAAGGAGAGACTCCTCAGGTCTCCTGCCTCACAATTTCTTATTCAATCCAAGTCCACCTCCTTGTCCTAAGGATGAGCTTGATTCCATCAGTCCATGCAGTTCTTTTGCCAAATAAAATGAACAATTAAAAGGCGTTTGTTCTTTCTAAATGGACGAGTCCTTGTCCACCATCGTCTCTAGAGAAACACATTGTGGTTTCCAGTGCAGCTCTTTCTAAAGGAAGTTTATAATTTGTGATAGAATGTTTGAGATCAAACTTGCAGGAGGTTCAAGAACAGCCGACCGATGCCACAGAGTTGAAGATACTCCGTTGTTTAGAATTAAAGTGCAACATTTTCAGGAGCAACATCTTCCACTTCTTTAACTTTTAACTTCTACTTGATCTGTAACACCTTCACAGTTCTTCTTCACAAAAGTCCTTCAAAAAATAACTTAAAGTTGTGTATAACATCCCAGACATTGCAGAACCTTTTCTAATTCCTCTTGTATGTCACCGTACATGACTTTATTCATATTTATAAATGTTCAGAGGAAACCAAAACCTTTCCAGAGATTCTGGTGCTCAATATGATCAAAGGCTTTTTGTTGATCTAAAGAGATCATTCCAAAGTTTTAACCAGAGACTTTGTCTGTTATAAACATTCTCTCACTAGACTAATATTACCATGAATGGTTCTAACTGGTGTGATAGAAAATTGTAAACATTGCATATAACTGATAATAATGTTATTCAGTTCCGCTAAAATATGTGCTGGTCTGGGTGTTTTATCGATTCCATTGTTTCTCTTAACCCATTGGCCGGAGTTTTTGCCAATATTTTAAAATCAACATCAAGATTTTTGAACCGCAGACATCAGATGCATGTAACTGGTGCTGTACCGTTCCCTGGAATAATGAAATATTACTGAGAAATATTGTGAAGAACGCAGAAGTATTAGTGAAAGTACTCCATTTCCCCTGTTTCATTAATGAGTAAGAAAAAATATCAAGTAAAATGTTCATAATTTATTTAATGTTTAAAATCATTTAATTGTTTTAAACCGTGATGTTTATTTTCCTGCTGCTGGGTTTAGAAAAACATCTCTTTCCAAACATTAATTACAGCAGAGAATATTAATGAATCTTTTCTCTTTGTCTGAAGGCTGAGATACTGCGGGATTCAAGAGAAAGGTTTTGCTGCTCTGGGATCAGCTCTGAGATCAAACCCCTCACACCTGAGAGAACTGGATCTGAGCTGGAATAATCCTGGAGATTCAGGAGTGAAGGAGCTCTCTGATCTACTGAAGGATCCTCGCTGTCTCCTCGAGAAACTACAGTGAGTTCATTATTGTAATAATTAATGTAATATTTACCGTTTCACACAGTTCTTTTAATCAAATTATTCTGGAAATGTTTAAAACTTAATTTGTGACAGAACCCAACATTTCTTCATGAGTTCACACATCATTAAAGCTCTCAACGTTCTTCACATTTTTATAAAAGAAGAAATCAAACACGATCTTCTTCACCTTTACTAAACTCTTAAAAACAATTGGTCAGAGCTAAATGTTTCTGTCTGTGGTCACTTCCCCAGGATGGTAAAAAGGGGAGGAGAAAGTTTATAGTTCCTGTCTATCCGCTGCTCTTAAACATCGGAAAACTCTATTCTGGCCATTTTTCTTCTCCAAACTAAAAAAGAATTTGGGTGGAGTTTCCAGTTCAGAAATCTACATCGTATTAGGTCCCTCGAGCTTTATCACCCAACAGTAATAACCACCACTCTTTCCATAAATATATAAATCATTCTTTATAATGTAGATCATATAAAAGAGCATTATTAAAATTCCAATAAGCACTTTAAGTTTTTAAATAAAACTCGTGAAAATATTGTGGAGTGATCAGAAAAACTAACAGGGATTACGTCACAGGATCTAGCTATTTGTACTGGTGTTTGTGACAGTAAAACTGGTCTAGTCTTGCCTTTGACGTTCCACAATCCCTTGTTTGTAACCAGGAAT
>SRMA01027334.1:395524-425036 GCA_007224835.1 Danionella cerebrum
ATCTCGATATTTAAAATATATCGAGATTTTTTTTAAACTCGATATGAATTCTGGCATATCGTACATATCGATATAATGTCTATATTTAATTTTCACCAATTTGCTTGTGTGCCTTCTCTGTGCTGCGCTCGTCCGCGCCTCCTTGCTTTTGTTCCCCCTCCCCTTGCCTGTCGTCTCATTCAACATGGCGGCGCCCGCAACCAGCCCGGAGGTTACAGAACTTGTTGCAAAAAAAGAATTGCTGGCTCCATTATATGGAAATACTTTGGTTTTAAGTCGTCAGACGAACAACAGACAGATGTCTACTGCGTGAATGCCGTGAAAGTTGCTGCCAACCAAAGCTCAACTAATCTCCACAATTCTATAACGCGGAGTGTAGAATATGAAAGACAGAGCGCAAGGTGGTGTAGCATCAGAGTCCGTGGCATTTCACATAGCGGTGGACATGGCACCCATATCCGTCGTTGAACAACGTGGCTTTAAACGTATGCTAAAAACACTTGATCCCAGTCAGATACAGTTTACCGAGTCGGCATTACTTTTCGAGACAGGAACTCCCGCGACTGTACACTACAGAGAGAGCGCGGCTTGCTGCTGAATTGGAAAAGGTTACTTTCAACAGAGGTCCTGCAAAGATGAGCTTGAGTTGAGTTGTTTTATTTTTGAATGAAAAGAAGGCAATGTGTATTATTTTACAGTTAAATTATTATTTATGTTATCAGGGATTTTGTTTATATCCTAAATGTTACAGGAGCACTTTGTTCCTATGCACTGCCTGTTTTTTAGTTGTTTTATTTTTGAATGAAAAGGCAATATGTATTTCTTTATTGTTTTATAATATGTATACAAGGATTTCTGAAAGAAAATTTGCAGAAGCACCTCTGAGCTTCAATAAAAAACGACTTTGACATTTGTATTATTTTTTGTTTGCAGTAGGGTTTTTTGGGGGGTGGGGGGTGGTTATAAATCCTGTAAACATATCGAGATATATATCGTATATCGAGATATAGCAAAATATATCGAGATATATTTTTTGCTTCATATCGCCCAGCCCTAATTGCATGCCTACTTCAGATTAATTGGTGCCTGATCCAGTTGGTGGAAAGTTGACTTGACAGTCATTTAATGTTTTGAGGACAGCATCTCCAGATTAAAGAGGTATTGCCTCTGTAGTTTCCAGAACTCTGTTTCTTAGAAAATGACTTTTCTGTTTATTTTTCGGATTCCTCACTATCACATTTCCTTGAGCTTAAAGATGAAGTTTAGATGTGGATACGCTGGCTTTCTGTGATTATAGGGGGAGTAAGTGTGTGTGTGTGTGTGTGTGTTTGGTATCGTTGGCCACACACACAGTAGTGCAATTATGTTTTGCTCAGGAAGGGAGAGATGCCAGGTTGTGGTGAGAGTGCAAGCAAGTGTAGATGCTATGTTAACCAACTTGCTTAGAAATGGTTTAAGTGACTTCACATAGAGGAAAAGGGACGTTATTTTTAGATACTCTAAGATAGGTATCTCAAACAAATTTGCCTCTAAAACGACCAACTGAAATGTGATCCAGTTTCTCTGCTGATCTTATTATGGTTGATTTTGTAATTTGTACTATTTAGTGACTATAATTCTAACTTTCTGTTTGGCACTCTCTCAGTAAGCTACACAGGGTACTGATATCTTTACACTGACTCTGATCTCTTTTTGGCCATGGTCCCTGTGGTCCATCTCAACCCATCCATAAATCCCAATGCACTGCAATGGCAATATGTTTTTCTGTTGGAACTGGGGTGCGAAGAAGCTGCATTTAAGGACTAATTAATGGACCGATTTCATTGCACAACATCTGAAATGTGGTTATGGTCATTCTAAACTTCCCAAAGTCTGTCATCACCTCCCAGAACTGTCTTGACTGGCAGTGTTCCCAAAGAGCAGTTTCCCGCCTCTAAACACAAGATGACATGACTGCGCATATTGCAGTTGTTACACGTGTTCTAAAGCTCAAGTAAGTATTTATTATATATACACCTAAAAAAGCCTTCTCCAGAGGATGGCACTGTGGCCTTCCAGTTAGAAGTTTGAGTTTAGTTTGAGGCTTGCCTGTGACCTACCTGGAAAGAGTTTGCTTGTTCTCCCTGTGCTTGCGTGGGTTTCCTCCGGGTACTCCGGTTTCCGCCACAATCCCAAAAACATGCGGCAGGTTAATTGAATAATCTAAATGTCCTCTGGAAAATGAAGGAATGAATTTAAGCCCTATTTCTCAAGTGCTTTGTGGAGTAAACCCACAATATTTCCTCCGTGTGGCTGTTATGCATTTACTACTCTAACGAAAGCCCTCATTTTCCACAACACTAAGGAAACACATGTCTTTACAAATATAACTTTTTGTATTTGTTATTTTGTATAGCTTTCCTGTGTCTCAGTCAATAGAGCATTGCGCTAGCACAGCAAAAGTCATGGGGTCAAACCCAAGTAAAGCAAGAATTAACGGAATGTGTTAATTGCTTGAAATGTAAGTCGCTTCGGATAAAAGCGTCTCCCAAATTTATAAATGTAAATGTATTCATTGAGCTTGTTGGAAAATGGCTTGTTCGAGATTCATCTGAGACCCGGAGCTAGCTAGCTGCTTCTCGTTAGCATTTTTCTCTATTCCACTGTGATGCCAGGCGACGTGTGTGCAGAGCTTCGTCGTATTCCCGCTGTATTTCATTTTGGTCTGAGTACCTTTGCGAAAGGCCCCAAGGTCTTTCACTGCACGTACTGCAGGCAAAAGCTGCTAAAAAAGGCTCTGTGTGGTTTGTGGAACTGAATTTTTGCTTTAAAAACGTAATTAAAAAAAATCCCAATTAAAAAATTAAATATCACAATATTTTACTGAATCAGTTGTTTTTTTTTAGACCCCTTTTTACACAAAGGAGCAGTTCATTGATAGGATATTTGCTTGCCGAAACGTGTTTCTTTCCCTCATGTCTGCTTTTTCCAATGCATAAACTAATTATAATGTTAATGCATACAAGAGTTATTCAAATGAGAAACCAAAAACTGTCGTTCACAACCGAGTATTAAACCCCGGAGGTTGTACCAAACGGTTCGGTATAAAACCAGAGAATTTGGCCCTTACCATTACTTAAATTATCAGAAATGATCTTGGAGTTTCATTTGTTTTAATGATTTTGCAAAGTGTATTTATTTAAATAATTATACAATTTTTGCTTAATGGGGCTTAAATGAGCAGAAAACAACACTCCAACCACACACCCTCTCTCTCTCTCTCTCTCTCTCTCTCTCTCTCTCTCTCTCATCTTCTGGCTGCAGATTGTTGGGTTCCTTGTTGGAGCCCTGTGCTTCTCCTTCATATCTCAGCTGTGGGTGTTTGATTGAGCGTTTTCTGTTGAAGCAGATAGTCCAAGAACTTGTATTGCGTGGGTGATACTACTTTTTTTTTACCGAGATGTGCTCATCATCATCCAATCATTTCTCACACTGCATCACCACTCCATGCCTAGACGGTCCGAATGATGCTCTGCATCCCTGTTTCTCTCATCCTTCATCCCTCCATCCCTTTCCTCTTGTCCAGAGGGTGTTGTTTACACCTTGCTCACAAGGTGGAGGAGGCTGTGCGTGCGCGTGTGTGTGTGTGTGTGTGCGTGCCTGAGCATGCTTTTGAGTGCCTGAGGCAGAGCTGTGCTGTCATTGAGAGCTGCTCCTAGTGTCACACTGACTTTGAGCTCCACTGCTCACAGCTCTCCAGTACTCGATCACCTTCAGCTCAACAGAGGAGCTGCAATAAAGTAATCATAGCGCTGGGAGCTGCAGCCAACTGGAGGAAAGTAAAATACACTGTCAATAATGTTAGAATGTAATGTTTAAAGGATGGCTAGGTTTTGTTTGATCTGAAATGGTTTTTAAAGTGTTAATTGTCCATTAAGAATGTACTGATGTAGTTAAACCACAGTTTTGTCAGCTTGGCAAGTAAACATTTTTTACATTAATAAGTCTTTGAGTGCTTCAAGCTTTATCTTTCTCCCTCTGTTTTCTATTGGTTGCACATTGTCATTGAGGTCCTGAATGTTTACATGGGTTTAGGTTGTATTTTGTGTAATGGTGTTATCTAGGTTAGCTTTGAAAACAAAACAAAATGTCTGCTCTACCTTGGTCAAATGAGGATGTATGGAATTGCTGAGGACCAGATCCAGTATGATCATAATAGAGGTGAAGGAAGCTACACTAGTGATGCTCTTGTGCACAAAGCTCACGGTTCGATACGTACCTCAGGTTTTAAGCACGGTTTTCTGTTTGGTTCTGATGGCTTAGCAAATTAGGTATTTTTAAACCATTCTTTGTATAGATCCCATGAAGAGATTAAAAAAAAGTTTCATCGTTACGTCTTCAAAAATGGACGCTTAAAATAAACAATATGAAGAAAACTTTGCACATACTGCAGCACAGAATTCCATATGTTCAAGTGCAACATAACTTATGGTGTGTCTCTTTGAATTAGTTTGTTTAATGATTCGCAGTGGATCTCATTTGCTGTCTGTGCCGCCGCAATTTTTGCTGGCAGAAGACGTCTCTAAACCAAAGGTTCAAAATCTGACCACTCCTACTCATATCGCTTACTGAAGGTCTATGAACACCGATCTAAACTGATATTCGCACTAATCTTCGGATGGCAGGGTGCTCTTTGTCTGGGTTGAGGAAATATTGGTGCAATGATGCCCCCTGCCTCAAGATGGTGTTTGCGGTACACCAGATGCACTCGGCAGCAAAGGCGGGGGCGAAGGAAAGAAGTAAAATAATTTATGTCAAGCAGATTATTCTGTTGGTGGCTAATCACAGGTTCTGTTTCCTATTTGACAAAAATGTGGAGAAATTAGATTTTCATTTCCGTTTCCTGTACAAAGTCGCTATGAAATTGTAGCCATTTTAGCTGCTTGACGATGCCTCTATGGCAGTGCAAAACTCTTTTGGTTGGCACTAGGGATGCAACAATACACAGTTTTCTGGTTCCTCCTTTGAATAACTCCCGTATGTATCATTATTACAAAACGCCTGGCGAACTACTTGTTTACAGATGTGAATGCATTTCTGGAGCAAATATTCAGTCAATTAATTGCTCCTCGTGTAACTATCCAATCAGTTAAAGTTAGAGAAGGGCTGGACTTCTAATGTTTCACTCTACAGTGTTTCCCCTAGGATCATGGCCTGGAAGGAAAGCAGGAAGTGCAACACTCATTAATAAACACTTAATAGTGTTTATATGTTTCTTTTCATTGCAGTATACCAATATATTATAATGTCTGAACAATTACTGTACAATAACTAAACAACTGTACACTGAACTAAACACTAAACATCAGATTTATTTTAATATGTTATTATTCACAAAGTGTGCAGCTTTTGTCACTGCAGTGTATCTTTCTGGGCTTCTGAAAGAACATTTCCAGAGCATCTTGGTATGGATAGTCTGAAACTTCTGGCCCATTTATTGAGATACGCATGCAGGCTGTAAGATGGTCCCCTTGCAGCCTATTGCGAATGTCTGTTTTGACCTGTAAATACATTAACTGTTAGGCTTTAAAAGTGATAACTGATAGTAACAACAGTAAAAATCAACTTAATATAGTGATAGTTTAAAGCAGGAAATGCCATTGTATAACTAACTAGCTAGCCATTAATTAAGCAATTTATTTATCAATTCGTTCATTCATGCATGTGTGTATTTACTTACTTACCAAGATCAGTCTTGTACAGCCAGGGGGAGTATTTCACCTCTGACAGCCAAGCTGGGTCAATACCTGTCGTTCTGTGGTGGCTAGACTTTTGCTGCTTGTCAGGGGCAAGACATGCAGCACTTGGGCTTTTTTCTGTACTTTGTTTCGGAGTAGGAAAGCTACACCGGCTGCTGCTCGCAGCAGAACACGTGCTGTCATAGTCACCACCTTGGGAGCGTTTAAACAACGCGGATATTTTTGCCTGCTGCGACATACTCTCCGACGCGCGGTCTCTGTCCGCTGATGGTGTTAGTGATGTGTCGTTCAAGAACGATTCGTTCTTTTTGAACGAATCTTTAATGTGACTCCGTAGGAACGAGTCGTGTTGGACAGGGATTCGTTCATTGGCGCATGCGCATCATTCTCGTGGTTTTCCGAGCGTAGCCCGTTCATCATCAATAACAGAAGACCGAAAAGACCCGAATGACTCGAAAGATGAACTTATCTTTTCTGTTTCCTATGAGCCGGAACCCGAAAAGATTAGGTCTTTTTGCGAGTCTTTCCGAAAGATTAGGTCTTTCAGCGAGTCCGGGTCATTTCGTTCTTTTGTCATGTGACCGCACCACAACGTTAGGCAAAGTCAGTATGCAAATATTAGTTCATGATTAGTGAACGATTACTATTATTTTTATATTTATTACTACTACTGCTATTAACAGTTTTTGGTGCTCAACACATAATGTGTTAATAAATACTTAATTTGTTCATAAAATCATTTTCAGATATTATAAATACTTTATACACACTCTTGGATTGTTTATTTTTTTAAAATACAACCTTAAAAAGATAAATCAAAATATACTTATACAACAGAAGACATTTAAAGTGCAAAACAAGCTGTAAAGTTATACATATAAGTTTTACAATAAATAACACGTTTGTGCCAAAAGAGCTATATAATAATAATGATAAATAAAAAATAAATTAGAATCAAAAGATTCTAAATAACATTAACATATCAACAGTAAAATCAAAATGTAACAAACAAATTATTGGACATTTAGCAAATTATGAGCCGGAAAGAGAAAAGACCGAAACGACTCGGAGACTCGCAAAAAGACCTAATCTTTTCGGGTTCCGGCTGATGGCCGCTCCGTAATGTTAACCAATGCAGCATGATCCGGAAAGAGAAAAGACCGAAAGGACCCGAAGAAGCTAAAAGAACAAATCTTTTCGGATCCCGGCACTATAGCGGTCACGTGACAAAAGTGCTAAAGAAGCCAGTCCGGACTGAGTGCTCGGACTGCACACGTTAACATCAGAGTGAAGTAATTTTGTGTCGAACAAAGAGATTTAAATCTAAAGAAGACAGATCAGAGTTTGGGTAAACCAGACTAAAAGACCCAGGTAGGCTTTAGTAATATATTTATATTCATTTTAAATTTAGCATTATAGTTTTGTCTTATTTGTAGTGTGATTCGCGTTTGTGTATAAAACGCTAGTAGATGAGGAAGTAACACACAACATTTATTGATATTTTAGTAAAATGAACGAAATGACTCGAAAAAAGATCCGTTCATTTTACTGAACGAGACTCAAAGAACCGAATCCGTAAAATGATCCGAACTTCCCATCACTACCGCTGATGGGTGTGTGTGTGTGCGCGCATCGGAGCGGAACTCCGCGGTGCGCGCGCATCGGGGCGGAACTCCGCCGTGCGCGACACGGAGGACAATTGTAAACGCGCAAACGTTGAGACAGAAATTACATGCCATCGTATAAATAACATAATGCTATTTAGTTTAATAAAAGAAAAAAGCAAAGACCTGCTATATATAAATTACTTCTGTCGTTATTCAACGAAAATGAAATAAAATTAACTTGACCTTCAAGGGGGGCGGGGTGCCCCCCTAATATAATGGTAAGGGAAACACTGGGAATTGATTATACCTGAGGGTATAATCGGTGATTCAAATGAGTCGACTCAGTGTCTCGGACAGTGCATCGGAACCATTTGAACACACGTGACACACACACACACACACACACACACATTCGCACATAAAGAAGGAATGATTTTATAGATGTAAGAGAGAGATTGAGTGTATTCTGGGTTTCAGACATTTAGCAAGGAGCTGACTTAAGAACCATCAATCAGGCATTAATTTCAACTTTGCATTGAGTTATTAGACAAAGCTAATTAGACTAGAACAATGCACCAGTAAAGTAACCGATTCTGGAAGAATGTTACTTGCGCTGAAAGTGATTCGATGTCCCGTGTCTTGCTTCAGATGTCCTTCGTGAAGAGATCGTTCGATGAAGAAAGTCGGTCGCTAACAACATTGAACTTTAACGGAAAGGAATGAAAACGAGTAAAAGTGTCGCTCTGGTTGAAAGTCTTTCGAACTTTGAGAAACTACGCAAAACTTCTTCTGCGCCTACGAAAAGCTTTGGTGGAGGCGACTTGTGTGTCCTCCATTGTCTTTGTTGCTGGAAGCGTTGTTAGGAAGGCTTTGTTCTTCTTCTGTTTCTGGAGTGCCTTGCGTTTCTGTTTCTTTCTGCTTCCTTTTCTAACTTTCTTTCTTTTCTACTGTTCTTTTCTCACTGGGGTTTGAATTCTGGTACACATCTTTTAAAGGGCGGTTCAGACCAATAGCGTGTCTTTCTGAAAGTTCCTCCTTGAGGCGGTCCTATGCAATCAGATGGCAGTTCCTGAAAGTTCCTCCTTGAGGGAGGTTCTGTCCAATCAGCAACAGTGTAAGGCAAACTGAAAATCCCGCTAACATGAACAAAGGGAAGCTCGAATAGATACATTATTCTATCACATTAAAGAACTGATCAAAAGCAAAACTTCATCAGAATAAAGTGGGAAAACCATCATTCACACACACATCCATACATGACTATGAATATTCCTGTAACTTGATGTGAAGAGGTTACATTTAAACGGTTCCTACATGATTCAGCTCATACAACTCTTAAGAAATTATAACAAAGTCCAATGTATATCTGTGTATATGAAGCCATGTGGTTGTGAGTCGTTTGTATTGTTTGATTCACTGTTCATTAGTTGTTCATTTAAATGATCCTGAGTTTGTGTGACTGATCTGGTGGGCTTGTTGTAGAGTTTAATGGGTTCGTTTGAGATTCATGACGGCATATCCTTAGGAGGGATGCCATAAACAGTTGTCCTTTGACCTCCTGTGCCTAGCACGGCTAGGGTTTCGGGGTTGAATCTAGTTTAATGGTCCATGGGGACCATAAAGCATTGTAATCTGGACTAGCGATCAGTCACGAGGTCCTGGGAGGTAGTGTGTATACTTCACAGGAACACTTTGGGGTTTCTGGATCTCAAGTCTGTTCTGGGGTTGTCTGCATTATCTGGCCTTACGAATCCACTACAGTTCGCTCAAAGAAATTGTTTATTTCTTCAACTGAATATTGTCTCAGTTTCATCAAATTCTGAAACTTCAGAGCAGGTATCACACTCCTCCATTAGCTCCCCAGACAGTTCTCTGTCAGCAGCATTGACTCTAAAAAAAGATGTACGACATGCTGCTATTGTGCTAATACGAAGCCATTTCAGAGCTGGTGAGGAGGCTGTCATTGACTGCTGCACATGCGCACTAGCGACTTCCTGTTAACGGTAGAACCGTCGTGGTTTCAGGGCTCCACCTCGAGTCTGGCTCACACACGCCCCTCTCATATACAATTTATTTAGTAATTTTAAAGAAGAATTTGTGAGCAACTTCTCTGAATTTAACTGTTGGCAGCGTAAAAAAAAGCGGTCAGTCAGATCTATTCTGTGTTGCTGTCAATCATAGCTGTCAATCACATGTTCCCGCCTAGTTTTTTTTAGAGGAAAATGTAATAATCCTGAACCACAAGAAAATAAACTTGTGCCAAGAAAAAACTATTTAAGTTTGTTCAGTGTGTAGATAACTTTAAAACACATTAAAACCGTTTAAAATTTAAAATAAATAAATTTTAAAGTTCAGCTTTTTCCCATAGACTTGTTATGATTGGTAATCATTCTGCAGCCAGCGCCATGGGGGCGCTCTCTGAGGTTTGGCTTCACTCCGCCGGCCATGTGAGACACACTTGGTTATCAGAAGCCACCTCAGCAGATACATCTTCATAAGCTTCAGTAACATCTACCCCACACAGATTTGAACCAGAAGCACTCACTTCAAGTTTAGATGCGTCTTTGGGAAGTTTTCCTCGAGAAAAACCTTTTGTTCATTTCTCTCACAGCTCAGATTGAGTTCTTCAGTTTCTCCAGCTTTATTTTCGCTGCTCTTTTGTGCTCTGAATCCTCACATTGTGGATGATTTTGGGTTGGTTTTTGATCTGATTCCTCATTACTTTCTTCATTTACCTGTTTTTCTCTCTATCTATACGCATTCTTTTTGTGCCCCACATCTCCAAACTTGAAACACTGCATGTTTTCTGTTGTTGTGAAGATAATGTACGAGCTGTCTCCGTGACATGCGGAAAGAGATATCCAAGGATTTGGATTGCGACCTGTCTCCTAAGGGATATCACATACTTTAGCTCAGGATTTTTCAGCCAAGAGGAGCATTTTCTTTGAGAACATCCTCGTTTGGGATGAATGGAGGTACATTGTAAATGATCTGGTTAGTTGGAGGTGCGCAGTGGTGCTACCTGCATCAACGAGTCCGAAACGACCACACCCACAAAACTTTCCTCTTTCAGGAAAACTACTGTGACTTTGTTCATTCGACTGAGACACAATATTTTCATGGCCCGCTATGTCTCCCATTGCGAGGAGAACGTCTTCTACCAGAAGGTCTGTTTAATAGAGAAACCAGGGGCGCTTTCTCCTTTTGGAGAAGCCATGGCTCTCCACTGCTCTCCAAACGAACCAGCGTTAGATATTTAGCTTCTTAATTAAGTTCTAAGCGATACCTTTTAACTGAAGTGTTTAAAAGGAGGAAAAGAAAGAAAAACAAACAAAAAAATCTTTAGGAATCTGAGAGAGTTCTCATCTATTTCTCATCTTTCCTTTTAAAGAGCAAATATTCTGTTAATATTGTGAGGAAGTAAAGAAAAAATCTTTTCTTTCTAATGAGTCTGATTCATTAGAACCTTATTGTTAAACAAATCCCTTTCTTTAAAATAAAGTAATTAGTAAAATAAATATCTTGTAAAATATTAATGACTTATTTGAGATAATTTAGTGTACTGTAGACAAAAGTGATTTTTATTTTCCTGCTGCTGGGTTTAGAAAAACATCTCTTTCCAAACATTAATTACAGCAGAGAATATTAATGAATCTTTTCTCTTTGTCTGAAGGCTGTATGACTGCGGGATTCAAGAGGAAGGTTTTGCTGCTCTGGGATCAGCTCTGAGATCAAACCCCTCACACCTGAGAGAACTGGATCTGAGCTGGAATAATCCTGGAGATTCAGGAGTGAAGGAGCTCTCTGATCTACTGAAGGATCCTCGCTGTCTCCTCGAGAAACTACAGTGAGTTCATTATTGTAATAATTAATGTAATATTTACCGTTTCACACAGTTCTTTTAATCAAATTATTCTGGAAATGTTTAAAACTTAATTTGTGACAGAACCCAACATTTCTTCATGAGTTCACACATCATTAAAGCTCTCAACGTTCTTCACATTTTTATAAAAGAAGAAATCAAACACGATCTTCTTCACCTTTACTAAACTCTTAAAAACAATTGGTCAGAGCTAAATGTTTCTGTCTGTGGTCACTTCCCCAGGATGGTAAAAAGGGGAGGAGAAAGTTTATAGTTCCTGTCTATCCGCTGCTCTTAAACATCGGAAAACTCTATTCTGGCCTTTTTTCTTCTCCAAACTAAAAAAGAATTTGGGTGGAGTTTCCAGTTCAGAAATCTACATCGTATTAGGTCCCTCGAGCTTTATCACCCAACAGTAATAACCACCACTCTTTCCATAAATATATAAATCATTCTTTATAATGTAGATCATATAAAAGAGCATTATTAAAATTCCAATAAGCACTTTAAGTTTTTAAATAAAACTCATGAAAATATTGTGGAGTGATCAGAAAAACTAACAGGGATTATGTCACAGGATCTAGCTATTTGTACTGGTGTTTGTGACAGTAAAACTGGTCTAGTCTTGCCTTTGACGTTCCACAATCCCTTGTTTGTAACCAGGAATACGTCAATAATCTCATTAGCTTCTATCATCATATTCAGAACCAGCCTGGAAGGAGCATGTGGTTCTGGATGATTTCTGTCCAGATCACTCAGAGTACAATTCTAATCTCCCGCAGCAGGAGATAATGTTCAGGATCAATGTTTTTATTGTTTCTGAAAGCTTTTCTAAGAAAACTCAATGACTGGGGCAAACACTTTGATTAAAACAAAAGTTTCCACGTCATATTTTACTGTTGGCTTTAAACACCTGCCTTTCAGCACAAAATATTGATCTTTTCTCTTTGTCTGAAGGCTGAGTTTCTGCGGGATTCAAGAGGAAGGTTTTGCTGCTCTGAGATCAGCTCTCAGATCAAACCCCTCACACCTGAGAGAACTGGATCTGAGATATAATAATCCTGGAGATTCAGGAGTGAAGCTGCTCTCTGATCTACAGAAGGATCCACAAAATAAACTCCAGAAATTATTGTAAGTTTTTATTGTTATTTAACAAATATTGAGCAAACTGTGATTTTTCTTCCTCTTTATTCAGGATTTAACATCAGACTCAGATTCCAAGAGCTTCAGCTGCTGAACAAACAGAGGATTCCTGAAGAAACTCATCTGAAGCCTCCAGAGCAAACTTTTATTATAAACGTTTCACAGAATAAATGATGAAGCAACACAAAACTTGATAAAATCATGCTCTGAAGCTTTGGAGGAACTCTCGAGGGAGTTAGGTGTAGTTCTGAGAGTCAGACACTAGGCGTCACTCTGACAGAACAGTGAACCAAAGTTAATCAGGAAAAACTGCAAAAATTAAACGATTGCAAACATTTTATTGAATCTCGATTCCCAGAAACATGAGAAAATGTGACACATCTTCAGTCATGTTTGGATGGCACCACAGATAAATATGGAAGTAATCAGCAGAAAAAAATCAAGAGATGCTTTTTCCACTTTCCTTATTGAAAAAAATAATAAAAGATATATTTTATCCAAATAGAATTTTTTCAAATGAAGAAATATTTTGATGTCCAGCCGTCCTCAATAAAAGCTGCAAAACCAAGTGATTGTCGACATCTTTGATTGAAACTAAGCCACCCACAGTTTATTACAATATTTACACAAGAATAACATGTGTGTGCGTGCGTGCGTGCGTGTGAGTGTGTGTGTGTTATTCTGCCCTCACACAACGTCCATTACATACAATACAAAGTAACGTCTTGGTTATTTACACAACCCTCGTTTCCTGAAGGAGGGAATTGAGACGTTTTTCGAAGACGACTGATGGGAACGATTCCTGGGAGAGTGAGTGAAGGTAAAGGGAATATGTCTCTGTTCCCTCCTCAGACATTTCTCAGGGTAGTAGCTTTAGTTTGGTGAAGCTGCATTTAATGAAGTGTAACGGTTATCTTAGCTTAATACATTTTACAAGTATCTTGCCCAACACTCGCTTTTTTTGGTTAACTTTTGGTACACGCTCGAATATCAGTGTGATTCAATGTAAATAAATGAGGATGAGGTAAAAACACTCATGGGGTATGTAGGAAACTCAGATTCGAAGACCAGGAGATTTTGGGGTAACAGAACAAGTTTAATGCTCAGAGCTGCAGCCATCCAAAATCTTACACAGCACAACTAAAACATTCTTTCTTTGTATCTTATACACTGGAAACCTTAGGGGGCTGCCCACAAAAGTAGTGGTCAGTTCAAAGCATGATCAGATAACAAAAGACTGTAAATCAAGTAGCACCTACCTAAATTCCACCAGCCCCCAACAAGGACAACATACATTGGCTGGTATCATGTAAAAAGAGTTTGTCTATCCTAATAAATCACAATCAATAACTGATGAATCTTAAATACCAAATACAAAGTTAAACATGTAACTTTTGGCCGTTGTTAAATAGTTATGAAGGAAAAGCATAGCTTACAATGGATGTTAAATTTGTAATCCTACAGGTAATAGTCACCAAATATTTTTTAGTCACACTTTGATCCTTGATTCTGGATCAGTTTTGGTTGGATTGCCTTTTACTATTTCAGTATTACTGCTCAGTTTGATAGTTGCACTGTGTAATGGTTTGGCCTGTGTTCATTGGTCCATGATGTAAATGGTTCCTATGATACTCCATTAATTAATGAAAGTGGTTGGGCATAAATGTTTCCATGTTTGTCATATTTGTGGTTTGCATTCAAGTAATATTTGTAAAAAAAGAATACTTCATTCATAGAAAGCATTATTTGACCATCCAGGGCCACCGTAGAGCTTTTTTGACAATCATTTATTTTTACATTTCTCAGAAGAAAAAGGAAAACAAATAATATATCATCTTCTTAAACGTATTATTAAACTTAAACATATTGTTAAACCATGTATTTGTTATTATTTTTAATGGAAATACAATTACGTAGAGATAGCTCCATCTTCAGAACAATCTTTCCGACCAAAATGGATTTTATCTTTTCAACCTCATCCATATCCTTTGCTTCTCACTGAGCCAATAAAAAAAAGATACGGACATTACTATAAATACAATTGACATGATTTCACAGATACAAATGCCATTCTTAAAGGCTTGTTCAAGTTTCTGAGGGATGTTCTTTCTCAATGCTCTGTATCTTTTTCACTTTGTCCCTCGTATTTGGATAAGTGCTGTTTCAGAGAAAAAAATGCTAAAGGAACATTTTTATTAATAGACTCCGTCCATAAAGAGCAGGCCCCACTGTACGAGAATTTGATTCAAAGCAATTTAAGGGAATTGTGGTGGAAATGAGCCTTCACCTTGCTGAGAGAGAGTGAGAGAGAGAGAGAGAGAGAGAGAGGGGCACAGGTGTGTGCGTGCGTGTGTGTGGGTTTGTGAGATGTGTGTGTGTGTGTGTGTGTGTGTGTGTGTGTGTGTGTGTGTGTTTGTGAGATGTGTGTGTGTGCGTGCATGTGTGTGTGTGTGTGTGTGTGGGTTTGTGAGTGTCAGTGCATGTTTGAGTTCAGGCTGGTTATGGCTTTGGGGAAAAACTGTTCTTAAGGCGGTTTGTTCTTGTTCTTATGCACCTGTAGCGCCTTCCTGAGGGCAGCAGGTCGAAGAGTGTAAAGCCGGGGTGGGAGCTGTCTTTTGTGATTTTTCCAGCTCTGCTGAGACAGCGGTAGGAGTAGATGTCCGTCAGGGAGGGGAGCCGATGATCCTCTGAGCTGCTTTACTTTGAATCATTGCTTTATTGATGATTCACAGTGAGAAGACCACCAGCCCAGAGAACAGCGTTCTCAATGTGAACATGTCAGACAGTTTCTGGAGCCCTCTATTTGTACCATGAAGATCATCCTGTGCGTCATTCATGTCCTTCTGATTAGATTCTTATGGATATGGGATGTTGGACGCCAGAGTTGGCTCCTATGCATTGACGCTTGGCCTGGTGTTTTGGGATATGGAGATATTCTTATCTTTATATCATGGAGCACAGGAGGATAAGCTTCAAGGCACAGTACACGATGTTAAGGTCGGGTTTGAAGGACATTGAGACATGGTTAAGGGAAAACCCAGAATAAAAGTGTATACATGAATGGTAAGAAACCATATGGCACAAGGATCATTTGACTAATAAAATCACAATAAAAGTGTGTAGATGGATGGCAAAGAAATGATTTTTCCACTACAAAATATAATGAAGCAGCATTTAAATTAAAACTTTTACTAAACTTTAAGAACCTTTTGTAATTGGTGCGTATCCCTCAACAAGATTTGATAAGAAAATAATGGCTAATTTTTTAAGAATAAAATTGTAACTACAGAGCATTTCTGCAGTTGTATAACCTCAAATCATTTTTAAATTCAGATGAGTTTCCTAAACAGATTCAGCGCTCTACTTGAAAAGGGCTGTGTGGAACACTACTTTAGTGAACAATCAGGCGTCTGCTAAATTGTCATTTTTCGTCCAATCATTTCTTCTCTTCCTCACTTTGACATGAAGATAAATACTTCACCCTAATCCAGTTTCTGTTGTCCAACATCATTCATGTCATTCGATAGTAAACCCATCACAATCTTTTTAGTCGTGTAGCTCCAGTCGAAAGAGTTAACCGATGGTTTGTGACCCCTTTTATTTTGTTCCGTGCAGATCATTAAATATATATAACCGTGACGTTATGACTCTTACACAATATTCTTCATTAGCATATGACTCTATAAATATGAACATTTAAATATAACACAACTTGTTACCGTTTTCAACTGACGCTATGAACTTTATATTAACCTTCCTTTCGACTTTAATGACTTTCACCTTGTTTTTATGCTTATTTTACAGTTTTCAGTGTTTTCTTCCAAAACTTTAACCTTGTATTGTCCGTTTATCACAAATAAAATTCTGATTCCCAACATGTGTCAAAATAAAAGTCCATCCTAGGGTCCTTTACACTCCCACCAAATGATTTGTTATTTTTACTCATATGAACAAAAAAACAAAAATAATTTCCCTAAAAACAATCTAATACAGTAGTACCTCAAGATACGAAATTAATCTGTTCCAGGGTGGCTTTCGTATCTCGCAGCACGTTTTACAAGTAAAAGGACTAATCCGTGCAATGGCTCTCAGAAACAACAGTATAAGTAGATTTTAAAAAGTTGATAAACACCTGGTGTGGATTGAAGCAGAGAATGGATGAAGTTATTTATTCGTTGTTTTTCCACTGACCAGTTTACATTAATTGCGTCAGGAAAGATGGTGTTAAACGGAAAGGGGGAGGGGATAAGGGATTGGAAAAGGATGAGGACAGGAAACCCAAACCACAAACAGCAGACCAACGTCCCATGTATCATCTCTAGTCTTCTGTGACCCAGGTGTGATGTGAGCCCTACTAACAGCCAGGAGCTACCCGATGGGCCAGTCCAACCCCGCAGGTGGAAGCAACCAGGGGCCCGGACTGCAGAGTCAGACTCTCCCCACTCCCACGGAGACCGACGGCACCCTCAGAGAGGGGGTGGGAAACTGGGAAATTCTTTGCCTTCCATCAAAGTTTTCGTGACATTGTGATTCCACCTGGCAGCCTTCCATTCTGGCAGTTTTTACAACAGTTTTTGGTTTTCATTTTGACAACATGGCTGAGTTTGATGGAGGTGGTACAGCGGGCTGAGGTGCTGGATTCAGGCTCATCTGCTTACTTCTAATTGGTCGAGCTCTCAATTGTGTTTTCTCTCTTTCATAGACCTCCAGTGTAACACATGCTGCTTTAACATCACCTTTCACCTTGTAAACGTTCTAGTTCACCTCTCTGGATTTCTATTTCCTTCTTGTTCTGTTCCCACAGAGCCTTTATCTTTTCTCTTTGTTTTCTCTCCTCTTGAGCTATCTCACATTCCGCTTCTTTCTCTGTAAATCAGCTCGTTTTCATGTTAGGTATGATGATGAGGAACGAGAAGCGCTCGGCTGCAGTGGAGCCGTATATGGAGAGTGTATAATCACGGCCTAGAAGTTCACACAGATGACCTCTTTCACGTTCTTCATCAAAGTCTCCATCAATGTTGGTCAATCTTTCAAAGATGTTTTTCAAGATGTCTCTGCTTCACATGCATCAACCTTTCTCCGTGTATCAGTTGAAGGTGCTACATAGCCTCTCGTCTCATTTTCTTGACATTATCCTTTCCTCTCTCTATATTGTCTGCACATGGGGACAGCTTTAATTCAGACTTTAAGCTTTCTCTCGTCTCTCTGGAATTCTCCACTGTTCACATGACGTTTTCTTTCTTTCTTGTCTGCTTCTTCCTTTTTGCGTACGTAAGCATTTTTTGTGTTTGTGTTTTTATTCTTTCAGAGAGACATACTACGTCTGAACTGCTCTTGACTTGTCTTACCCTTCCTTTTTGTTTTACTTTTGAAGCAGATGTGTTAATTCTTCTATTTCTCGTTGTAGATCAGCAATTTGTTCATTGGTATCTTTTGAACTAGCTGCTGAGGCTGATGACTCCTCCATTTCAGTGTAGATTTTACTTTTGTTTTTAACTCCTCTACTAACTTCTGCCATCTGCTGGTGATTACTGTTGCAGCAGCGTATCCATGGAAACAGTGCAGAAGGGCGACGGGGCGGTCAATCTCTTTCTGTAGCTCCAGCATTGCATAAATAGTATACATATATTGTATATATATATCCCCAATCGAAAGAGTTGATAACTGATGGTTTGTGACCCCTTTAATTTCGTTCCGTGCAGATCATAATCCAATACATATGAATCAATAAACATGAACATTTAAATATAACTGTTGCATCTTCAAATAAGTTTTCTCTTGACACTTTACATCAGTTACTGTATTTTATTTGTGGAACAACACTTCAACGCTACTGTTACACACTCTTCTGGTTCTTTCTATATATCTTCTTCGACACGTCTATTCTAGTAAAATCCCAATCACCACAGCGTCAGGTCGCCCTCTACTGGTCTTTTATGTAAGAACTACAAAACATAGCATGACTTCATACAGAAAGAAAATACGAACATGCAAGAATTATCCACAATAACACACCTTGTTGCCACTTTCAACTGATTCTATTAACTCTATGTTAACATTCTTTGCAACTTTAACGACTTTCACCTTGTCTTTATGTTTATTTGACCGTTTTACGTGCTTTTGCTGTCAGTGTTTTCTTCCAAAACTTTAACCTCGTATTGTCCGTTAATCAAATATAAAGTTCTAGGATCATACACTTGGGGGCATTTACAAGTTGTTTAAACTAAAGCCTAATGCATTTGTACAGTTTCGAAAGGGAACTATATTTTCTTATTGGCTCTTGGTATTTTTGGTTAGTTCTCTTTATTATTTTTTAACTAGTCTGGTTTAAAATGTGTTAAAATAACATAAAAAAAAAAGATTAAGCACGAAAGATTTCAATATTTTGATGCCATGGAGAAAGAGTTAACCTAGACAGAATTTTAACTCGGTGTGATTTTAAGATTATGTCTAGATTTTCCAAACAGAGTCAAGAAGCTTTTATAAATACTGAAATTGTACCAATCATTGCAAGTCCTCAGACATTGACTGTTCTCATAGTAAATTTGGGACCGATAAGACATTGTATGACTCAGTTATTAAAACTTTTTCTTTCTTTTTTTCAAAAACAACATTCTATTTATGCCAAAATTTCGACTTTCGATGGCCGCAAACGTACATAGTTTAACAAAGTCAAAAAATGTCATTTTAAATTATTAGAAAAAAAATGTGGCCAATTTAAAACCCAACATACCTTAAGAAAAGACTGATTTTGAGTTTGGAGATGAACAGATGACATCTCTAGGATGTGTTCGTCAAATTTGTAGAAACAGAGCAATAGAAAAATAAGTGCTCAAGGGTTTCCTCTGTTTCGTTTTAAAATACACGGATCAACTTCAAATTTGAATCGTTTTTTTAAAGAAATTCAGCGACAGGATGAGTTTTGTTCAGGATTTTGAAGTGAGTTTCTCTAACTTTAGGTAATTCTAGCCATTTAAGGAATTTAGAGAAACCATTTTTAACAATTTCAGGGGATAAATTGTTGCCTACATTAAAATTATTTTGATTATAATCATAAAATAGTTTGGATTTCAAAACTCTGGCAATTAGCTTATTGTTATCATCAAAGGGCACATCCCTCGATCAAAATATTAGGTTGCATTGGTAATGAAATATTGTATTGAGGATCATTTTTAATCAGATGAATTAAAGATGGAGGTATGATTCTGCACATTTTGCTAAACTCTTTCTGTGAACAATTTAAATAGAATTTGTGATTAAATTCTTTGGAGTCTAGAAAAAACCCCTTTGGGTTCATAAGATCAGTTACAAATATAATGCCCTTATCAAACCAATCTTTTTAAAATATTGTTTTCTATTGTTTGTAATGGCTGTTATTCCATAAAATCGAGTTTTGAGGAGAAAAATTATGAGTGAAAATCATTTTCCAATAAAGCAACACCTGTTTATGAAATTCTGACAATTTTAAAGGAATTCTATTTATAATAAAGTCACATTTTAGTATGAACTCTAACCCTCCTAATTTTTTAAACAAGGACCTGGGAATGTGAAACCACATTGACTCTGGATGTGAGAGGCATGATTATAACCACTTCAGTCTAAAGGTTCCAATCATGGATTCAAACTCAGGAGCTTTAATTCCTCCATTTGTGTATTCTTTCACTAACTGTGATTTCTTAATTTAGTGAGTTTTATTTCTCCATAGAAATTTAAGAATCACAGAATTTGCTTTTTTGATATTTACTAGGGAAACGTAAAGGGAGTGACATGGATAAATGAACCTTGAAATACCTTCTGCTTTAGCCAGTATATTTCTACCAAAGATGGACAAATCTCTGACCAACCAACGACTTAGAGATGATTCAGTAACGTTTATACGTTAGAAATATTCAAACCAAGATACTTGACTTCTGTCACAGCTTTGATGGAACCAATTGAGAATTCGGAGCAGGAGTGAATGGAAGCAACTCACATTTTTTTAGATTCAAGCCAAGATCAGAAGCTTTTGAAAAGTATGAAATAATCTTAAGAGATTCTGTAACCATTTCTTCATCTCTTAGAAAAATTTAAGTATCATCTGCAAATCTAAACTCTTTGTTGAATATAGTAATTCCTCTCAAAGCATCAGATGTATTTAGACGTATAGCCAACAGTTGAGTGGCGAGTATAAAGAGTTTGGGTGAAATGGGGCAACCTTGACGAATTCCACGGTGTGTATTAAAGGAGGGAGAGAGTCCTGGGTTTAAAGAAATAGAGCTAGTGATGTTCCTGTATAACATTTCAATAATAGTACAGAACTTTTCACCAAAACCAAACCATTTTAAAATTTTGAATAAAAATGCATGTTCAATGGTGTCGAAGGCCTTGAAAAAATCAAGGAATAGAATGAATCTGTCTGTTTCTATTTATTCTTTGTAATCTAAAAGATCAATTACTAATCTTAAATGATTATGAATATTTCTACCTTTAATGAAGGCAGACTGGCACTCATCTATAATATTTGGCAGATCTTGGTCTAGTCTGTTCGAATAAATATCTGCAAGTATTTTATAATCATTGAAAAGCAATGTTATAGGTCTCCAGTTTTCAAGGGACAAATTGTCTTTGTTTGGTTTAAGAATAAGTGTGATAATGCCCCTCTTCATGGTGGAAGACATTTGGCCATTTTTTATGCATTCTAGAAAGACACTGAACAATAGTTCTCTAATTTCAGCCCAGAAGAGGATGTAGAATTCTACGGTTAAACCGTCAGGGCCTGGGGACTTTCATAATGGCATTTTTTAATGAATGGAAATACTGTATTTCTTCATTTACGTTACTTTGTTAATGAGACTATTATTTATCATAAGCATATTAATTTTCTTTTTTGTTGATGTTTTTCAAGGCTAAGAAGTAAGAGTTTTTTTTCCCCATCTTCAATCCAACGGGCTCTAGAACGAATGAAAGCTCCATTTACTTTTTCCAAATACTCGTCATCTAATTGGCTTTGAAGAGTGTTTAGTTTTATTAAATCTACATCAGACAAGTTTGGGGTTTGACATAAATTATTGATATCCTTTATTAATTTCTGATGTTTTTTTTTTTTTTTTTTTTCTATTGGCGATTATTTTGCTGGACCTAATAATAGCAAGTTCTTTTATTTTAAATTCAAACCACTCCCATTTGCTCAATGATGAAAGTTCTAAAGTCTTTATTTCCTTTAAAAAGTTTTTAGTTTTCTTGCAAAAGTCATCATTATTAAGTAAAATTCTATTGAATTTCCACAAGGTATTACTATTATGTTCAGAGTCAATCAACTGAAGCGAAATGAAGATGGCACACTGATCCGTAAGGGGAGATGTTGATATAAAACATGACCTTACTTTGCTTATTAGGTGGGTGGAAATTAACCAATAATCAACTCTGGAACATTGACCATTGTTAGCAGAATTAAACCCTGAATTGTTGCTTCTCCAAAAATCTATTAGGTCCCCATTAGCTATAAATTTGGTAATAATGTCGTCATAATTATGGGACTGTCCTTTTGGAGGATACCGATCAATCCACTTATCAGGAACCAAGTTAAAATCACCACCAATCACAACCTTCTCAGTTTCAAATACTCTTTTCCATTCCACAAGCAATTCACTTAAAGAAGAATAAAGCATCCTGTTTTGTGCTCTTTTGTTAAATCCATAAATACCTAATAAAATGTATTTGTCCCGATTAATTTCAATCACAACCATTAACCAGTGAGCATTTCCATCTTTCCGGTGGTTGATCACAGTTCCATTAAACCTGTTGAATAGAACCATGACCCCGGCTGAGTGTGCAGATCCGTGACTGAAGAGGGCGGTGTCGCCCCATTGCTGTTTCCAGACATTACAGTCAGTCTCTTCTGAATGTGTTTCTTTCAAGAAAATATTATTACTCTTCTGATCCTTACAAAACATAAAAATAGCCTTGCGTTTGATAGTGTTACGTAGCCCCTGAACATTTAAAGAAATGAAATTGAACATTAATCAGAACTCCAAAGTGAACGTGAAAATAAGAACGTAGATGCACAGGAACGAGTTGCGATACTGTCCGTTCCGATCATTCACAACACAAGAAAACGTGAACCATCCGTTAAACTTTATCAAACACACAGACAACGCGAACCGTCACGATAAGCGACTACAGCTCGAAAAAATATGAGGCGATCAATCAGGGTCCAATAGCCTTCCCTGAGATAAGCCTTCCCTGAGATAAGCTCTTTTTCCCTTCCTTCTCGCCTCCGCAACTAACAGACACAGTTTAGCTCGAGCCTCTCCATCTACTTTAGAAAAGTCTTCTTTGAAACCGAAATGCAATTCCTTCCAAACTCTAGCATCCTTTATTCCATATACGTCGTTTCTGACCGTTTTCATCGCAAACTGGATAATAATTGGTCTCGGGGGGGAGAGAGGATTGAGTTGGGCTTAACTTCCCAAGATGATGCCCCGAGTCCACTGTGTCTCGCAGACGATCCACTGACATAGGCACAATTTTTGTGAGAATCCCGATGACCAGTTCTCTTGTGTCCTCTCCCTCCTTTCCAGTGAGTCCAGTCAGCCTCTGGTTACTTCTCCTTGAATAACGTGTCTGTTCCATCAAGGTATTTCTCAGCACGCGGTTTTCTGCTTCCAGCTCAATAAACCTTTGTTGGAGTCCCGCAATAGTGTTTTTTTTTCTATTGCCGTGGTGTTGACTTTAATTTCCCTGTCAAATATCTTTAACAGTTCAGTTTGTTCATCCATCTTTAAGATCAAAGCTTGCACCGCATGTAAAATGGCAAAGTTAGTATTTTCAACTCCTGTTGGATTTTCTGCATCTTCTTTGGTTTGGGGTTCTTAATTGCAGCGTGATCGCGGTTTAAATAGTTTGTGCTTGACCATCGACCTGGATATCCTCAATGTCGCCAGCCTCGCGAAGAGCCGTGATGCTGTAGTCGTGATCAGTCATGGTTGATGTTCAACGTGTCAAAAAGGTATTAGGACAATCTAACCTCTCTGGATGGACACAATTGAAGTTATGAGTCAAAAAATCTGTGTTTGATGCGCGTCTAAGACTAACTTGTGGAGTAAAGAACTTTACTTTGCAGAGTCCTTACTATCCTTGTGAAAGATCAAATGCAGATGTTTTGAGCTGTTTTTTTTTAGCATGTTCTGATTTGTTGAATTTATATTATACACAAATTTCACCCTTTGAGTTTGATTATCGAAAGACAAAAAAACCTTTACATTAGATTTTAATCTGTTTAGAAGCTCACGAGTTTAACAAATCTTTGAAATATTTGTTTTCATGAACGTCAGTCTCCTTCTTTCAGGTAAAAGTGAAACTACTGAAGAAAAAAACAAGGAAGTAAAATAAGATACGGAAGAAGAAGGTAAGAGTAACTTTATTTAATTTCTCTGATTGTTTATCTTTCTTTTCTACTTTCATTTAAGTAAAACTCAAGTTCTGAGGTAAATGTGTAAAAATTATTTATAAAGTGAATTAAATATTCAGAGTAGAATTTAAGAATCACAAACATCTAAAGAAAAGTATTTTATTTAAGCTTGAATACTAATGAAATAACCATGAAAATCTATGACTGAACGAAATAAAAGCAGTAATCATTGTAATCACAGCAATAAGTAAAGTTTATATTCGAGACTCATCTGAACTTTTATTTTAATTTCATCTGAATTCCTGCTGCTCTGAGAAATTCTTGTTTTATCGACATTAACTTGTTCATATTTCCAGGGCTTCATTGACGTCGGTTTCACACTTTAAGCGGCGTGTATTTTTTATGTTAATGTTAATGTTAATGAATGAGCGCTTTCACACCAGCCGCAGCGGCGGCACGGCAGCGCGTAACAGGAGCGACGCAGGAGCGTCAGCGCAGAGATCGTTTCGACGCCGGTGTTGTGGCTTGATGCGCTTGTAGCTGGGATACAGAGAATCATTCTTGACACCTTGGCAATCGCAGGAAAGGGGATTGACTGCGACTGCTGTAAGCTTAGAATGTTCTCTCCGTCCCAGAAGAACCTCGTCTCAGCAACATAATCACGATCAAACTACTGCACGCAACATACATGACTGTTTTTTATTTCAAAGATAAATAACTCGTTCTGTGAGTCACCGGCTAGCACAGGGGTGGGCTAAGTCATTCTTAGAGGGCCGGTCTAGCGAGATGCTTCACATATTTCTGCATCTGTCGACGAGTCACAAACCTGCAGTGTGAGTAAAATGTCTCTGAATATCTGCAGTGAGAAGTTGCTGAGACATAAGATGCATAGACAGCAATATAAACAGTGGTTTTGGTTCAAAAGGGGGATTATTTTCAGTTTATTTTGACCCAATAAATGAATTAAAAGCTTTTGTGGATAATAATTCTGGTCTTGCGCATCAGTGGCACACGTGACCGCTGAAGCCTCGAACTGGTAACCTTCTAACTGGAAGGCCATGGTGCCACCCACTGTGCCACAGTCTATTGCAAATCAAAAACACATATTTAAAAAAACATTTAATTTTTCTGTTTTATTTGTGTTGTTTTGTGCACTGATGGGTCACCATAGAAACCGCCTGAGGTTCAAAAGGTTTAATAAGAGTTTTCTGAGTCGATCCCAAACTGATTCAGTGAAAGAACTTCTGTTTTTAAAAGATTTCAACAACCTTCAGAACGAACTTTTGATAAACGAGAGAAAGATGAAGAGGTGAGAGAAACTTCAGCTGATGATCTTCAGGTATTTAAGGATCAGAATAATCAGATTTCTGGATATTTTCATTTCTAGAATGCTGCAGAGCTTCAGTGATCACAGCAGAAACAAACCACCAGATCCTTCTGAGAAACACTCTTCTGTCGAGTCCAGGTCAGATCTCCACATTATTATTGATTCTTTTAATCCCTGAAATCATTTAATCTGTAATTATTTATTTTTATCTTTAATCTTTGTTTCAGTTTGTGTGAGAATGAAGCTCCTGAACCCAGCTGTGTGTCGATGAAGAGTGACCGGTCAATGCCTCTTCCTCCTAATTTCAGTTTAGGAGAATCTTCTGCTGATCTGAGGTCATCTCTAGTTACAGCTCAGTAAACAGAAGATAAACTTTCCTTCATTATTGAATATTAAATGTGATTTATCTTTTAATCTACAGTAAAGAGCGTCGTATTCCTAAAACAAATCTCTCGAAGAAGAAGCTGGAATCTATTTTCAAGGTCAGTGTTTGTGTTTATCTCTGAACATCGAGAAACTAAACCAGTTTCACAAAACCAGTTTATTTGAGGAGAAATAAGAGAAAATAAAATATTTATTTCTGATCAGTTTTTATTGAAGTTTCACTGTTTAAATGTTGATTTCAGGAGATGGAGAACAACATCATCATTGCTCTGAAGAAAGAGCTGAAGGGGTTTCAGAACCTGTTAAATCCAGATCACAGAGAGAATCCTGGAGAAGATCTGAATGAAGATCAAAGAAGAAGCAGAGAGATGTTTCTGAAGATCACGCTGCACTTCCTGAAGAAGATGAACCTGAAAGATCTCGCTAACACTCTGCAGAGCAGTAAGATCTCGAGATCCTCAGATTAATAACGAGATGTTTATGTGTTTCCAGATCTTTAGTTTCTGCTGGTGATTTACTGCTTTAAGAGAATCTTTTGCTCCTCAGAACTGATGCCTGTGTATCAGCAGAAACTCAAAACTCGACTGAAGAGTAAATTTCAGAGAGTTCATGAAGGAATCTCCAGCCGTTGTGACTCAGCACATCTGAACGAGATCTTCACAGAGCTCTACATCACTGAGGGAGGACGTGGAGAGGCCAATAAAGAACATGAGGTGAGACAGATTGAGACAGTGTCCAGGAGACGGGAGACACAGGAAACATCAATCACATGCTGCGACATATTTAACCCCTCACCTGGACGAGAGAAGAGCATCAGAACAGTGCTGACGACAGGAGTCGCTGGGATTGGAAAAACCGTCTCTGTGCAGAAGTTCATCCTGGACTGGACTGAAGGAAAAACGAATGAAGACGTTCATTTCATCTTTCCTCTTCCTTTTCGAGAGCTGAACTTGATCAAGAGAAATATGAGTCTTGAGGAACTTCTGAACCACTTTCACCCAGAAACCAGAGAGTTCAGAAGAACAGACTCCGAGATCTACAAGATCCTGTTCATATTCGATGGTCTGGATGAGTGTCGACTGACTCTGAATTTCCAGAACAATCCGCTTGTGATCGATGCGACAGAATCAGCTTCAGTCGACGTGCTGCTGACCAACCTGATCAAGGGGAATTTACTTCCATCTGCTCTTCTCTGGATCACCTCTCGCCCAGCAGCAGCCAATCAGATCCCTGCGGAGCACATCGACCGGGTCACAGAGGTACGAGGATTCAACGACCCTCAGAAGGAGGAATATTTGAGGAAGAGGATCAAAGATCAGAGTCTGGCTGAAAGAATCATCTCTCACGTCCGATCCTCAAGAAGCTTGTACATCATGTGTCACATACCGGTCTTCTGCTGGATTGCAGCCACGGTTCTGGAGAGAATTATGGGGAGAGCAGAGAGCGCAGAGATCCCCAAAACTCTGACGCAAATGTTCACACACTTCCTGATCCTTCAGACCAAACTGAAGACTCAGAAGTATGATGGAGAAGGTGGAGCTGAAGCTCCTCCAGCTAGAAACACCATCATGGCTCTAGGAAAACTGGCGTTTGAACAACTGGAGAAAGGGAATCTGATCTTCTATGAGGAGGACCTGAAAGAGAGCGGTGTTGATGTCAGAGAGGTGTCCGTGTGTTCAGGGATCTGTTCCCAGATCTTCAGAGAGGAGGATGAGCTGAGACTGGGGAAGGTCTACAGCTTTGTGCATCTGAGTATTCAGGAGTTTCTGGCGGCTTTATTCAAACTGCTGAACTTTTCTGAACAAAACACTGGAGAGAGGAAAGTTCCTTTACACGAGATGATGAGGAACGAAGTGGACAGAGCTTTACAGAGTGAAAGCGGACACTGGGATCTGTTCCTTAGATTCCTTCTAGGTCTCTCACTAGAGTCTAACCAGAGTCTCCTACAAAACCCTCTGAAACCAAGAGCAAGCAGCTCTCAGAGCAACCAGGAGACGGCTGAATACATTAAACAGAAGATCAGGGAGAACCCCTCTCCAGAGAAATCCATCAACCTCTTCCACTGCCTGAATGAACTCAACGATTCTTCTCTGGTGCAGGAGGTTCAGAAATACCTGAGTGGAAGAGATTACGACCGTCTCTCTCGACGGAAACTGTCTCCTGCTCAGTGGTCAGCTCTGGTGTTTGTTCTTCTGAACTCAGATCAGGAGCTGGATGAGTTTATTCTGAAGAAATATCATCGATCAGAAGAAAGTCTCCTGAAGCTGCTGCTGGTGGTGAAAGAATCTCGAAAAGTCGAGTGAGTGTTTCCTCTCGTTTCTTACGACACAACTCAATAATATTTGTAGAATCTTCAGGAGTTTATCGTGGAATGTTATTTTTCTCAAATGCTTTTTCATTTCAATAGTTCTTCACTGTAACATTAACATTTGCTGAAGATCCTCTGCTGGAAAATATCATTTATGTTCCCAATATAATTTTTCTCATGGTCACCATTGAGCTTCTGCAGAGAGGATCCAGAAGATCTTTGAGAGTTTAGCTCCTCCCAGAATCAGGTCAGAACCTTAATGATTGAGGACCATGAGAAACATCAGAACATTTCCATGTAGTGTTCTTCTGTGTCTATGAAGCAAACAAATGTTATCTTTTATCTACATCACTTTCATTGTCCAAACAGAAGTTTCAGGAATTATTTCAATGTTCTGAAAAGGTTCAGGAGCTTTAAGACAATATTGTTAATGAATGTCATCTTCTGCCGCCAATAACTTGCAACTATTTATTAAAGAAATTATACATTTTTATTATTTTCTACTTCATTTCTCCAGTGCTTCTAGGTGTGGAATATCAGAGAGAGGTTTTGCTGCTCTGGGATCAGCTCTGAGATCAAACCCCTCACAACTGAGAGAACTGAATCTGAGCTGGAATAATCCTGGAGATTCAGGAGTGAAGGAGCTCTCTGATCTACTGAAGGATCCTCGCTGTCTCCTCGAGAAACTACAGTGAGTTCATTATTGTAATAATTAATATAATATTTACTGTGTTTCGAGAAAGAGGGGGAGGGGGAGTGAGAGAGCAGAATAATAATAAAAAATAAAGTTTATGAATAAATTTCTCATCTTTCCTTTCTGTCATTATTTTGTGAAAGAAAAGAATGAAAACGAAATAATCTGAAATAGTTTGATCAGTAGAACCTTATTGTTAAATACTTTCCCCTCTTTAAAATAAATGAATGAGAAAAAGAACATTGCGTACATTTTTAATGATTGAATTCTTGCTTGAAACTTTTTTAATGTATTTAAAACAAAAGCTATCATTTATTTCCTGCTGCTGGGTTCAGAGAAACATGTCGTTCCAAACATTAATTACAGCAGAGAATATTAATGAATCTTTTCTCTTTGTCTGAAGGCTGGGGAGGTGCGGGATTCAAGAGGAAGGTTTTGCTGCTCTGGGATCAGCTCTGAGATCAAACCCCTCACACCTGAAAGAACTGAATCTGAGCGATAATAATCCTGGAGATTCAGGAGTGAAGGAGCTCTCTGATCTACTGAAGGATCCTCGCTGTCTCCTCGAGAAACTACAGTGAGTTCATTATTGTAACTATTAATATTTAAAACATAACACTCATCATGGAAAGATATTTCTTCAGTGTCTAACAGTAAATAAAGAAATGGAAAGCAGTCTCTCTTTCCTCACATCATGGATTCTTTGACTCAACACTCTCCACTGTAAATATCCATCTGTTTGTTTTTGTTAATGGTGGCTTGTACAAATTATTCTCCACAGTTCTGCAATATTTGCTCACATTAAAATGAGCCACTCATATTGTTTCCACCCGAGATTTCAGCTTCTATTTGTTAACACACATCCATCTAACAATGTCTTTCCTTTGAAAGAAGTTCAACTCCAAACTTTCAGATTTCTAGAACACGAGACTTCGTTAATTCATCTTCGTTAAAATCAGTTGAGATCAACATGTTTAAGAACCGTCCTTCTTTTTCCGCTGTCAGGAAAAAGTCACCTGAGAATTTCATGTTCAACCGTTCACTCCACAGCCTCAACTTT
>SRMA01027334.1:435394-454503 GCA_007224835.1 Danionella cerebrum
TTCCAAACATTAATTACAGCAGAGAATATTAATGAATCTTTTCTCTTTGTCTGAAGGATGAGGAGCTGCGGGATTCAAGAGGAAGGTTTTGCTGCTCTGGGGTCAGCTCTGAGATCAAACCCCTCACACCTAAGAGAACTAAATCTGAGCTGGAATAATCCTGGAGATTCAGGAGTGAAGGAGCTCTCTGATCTACTGAAAGATCCTAACCTCCACCTCGAGAAACTAGAGTGAGTTCATTATTGTAATAATTAATGTAATATTTACTGTGATTCATGAGAGAGAGAGAGAGAGAGAGAGAGAGGGAGAACAGAATAAGTTTATAAATTTATCATCTTTCCTTTTAAAGATGGAGATTCATCCATTATTTAGAGGAAGTAATTAAAAAAAACTAAGTAATCTGAAATAGTCTGATCAGTAAAACTTTATTGTTAAGGTTTCCTCTCTTTAAAATAAAGGAATAAGAAACAGAATATTGTGTACATTTTAAATTTACATTTTAAACTTTGTTTCGTTTCTTTTTACACTTCTTTATTGTACAACTTTGCATTAGCATATTATTATTTAGCTCAGCTCTTCCATCAAAGTATCAACATCTTCATAAAAGCATTTAAAGACATTCAAATTGTTCATCTGTTTATACAAGTTAAAGTCGAGCCGGAACCTCCAGCCGACATGGAACGCAGGTTCTATAGCCCGTACTTCCTGGTCCACAAGAAATCAGGTGAGTTGCGAGCGATCCTGGACCTGAGGCATCTGAACCACTACCTGGTAAAGTTTCAGTTTAAGACGCTGACGGATCGTTCGTCCTGGACTTGGTTCGTTACAATAGGCGTGAAGGATGCGCACTGCAGGTAGCTGTGGATCCGAGGCACAGACCTTTCCCGAGGTTCTGTTTGAGGCTTGAGCCTAAAAGTACAGGTTCCTACCCTTCGGTCTAGCCCCCTCCCCATGCACATTCTTCAAGGTCGTGAGGGCCTCCCAAGATCCGGACGGGCGGTCGCATCCTGAACTACCTCAACGACTTTTGACTCGAGATTTGACTCAGCCCTTCATTGAGCTTAGGAAGCTCTTGTACAAGTTCTGAAACACAGTCAGCAATATTTCTACAAATCAGAATAAAAATGAACAGATATCTCATTTTTCTTGTATCGTGTGTTTTGTGCCGATCTGAAGCTTTTAAAACATACATTTGATTTTGTTTCATTGACATTTTCTCAAGTTTAAAAAAGAAAGCAGTAGGTCCATCCATCCCATGATCAGACATGAAACGACTTCTGGCAAGAGCTCCTTTAGCGTGAACCTGTAAGATTGACTCAAGGGCTTGTTTCTTTCCAGTCGTTATTTGGAACTTAATCTGCAATATTTCCTGTTTTATTTTTTAAATAGAATTTAAAGTAAACTGCTGACAAAACAATCTTCTTTTGTGCTTTTCCAACTTCCCACCACTGTTTTAAGTTCACAAACTCGTCTTTTTGTGAAGCCCATTCTTCTCTAAAAGAATTGCTTTTCAACAACGACACATATTACATTTCCAGAAGGAACTCTTAAATTTAGGATGTGATAAAATAATAATGATGTTTATAAAATGATGATCAGAAACACAACATGGAAAGATTTTGCAGCCGATGATTCTGTTATTAGTGGATCTCATGATATAAAAACGATCTGATGTCGCTGCACTTATCCTCCCCTCGGAGACTTTTGTCCATGTTTATTGTTTTTCATCATTGTTCTGCTCTCTCCATGCTTTGACTAGGTTATATTGTACACACACACACGCACACACACACATACACACGCACGCACACACGCACACGCACACACACGCATACACACACACACACACACTATTTAACTCTGCTGCTGATGTGGAACCAGGTTCTTCATTGTTCCTCTCCAGAGTAAAATCAAGAGGACAATTCCAGTCTCCACAAACCTCCAGAAACTCATCTAGATCAACAGATTTAAAAACATCTAAGTTCTTAAAAAATAGCTCTTTCTTTACTAATATTTGGTGCATGAATATTTAAAAACACAAACATTGATCCTTCATTTTGGCTTTTACTAATAGAAGACGTCCTTTATCAAGTTCTGATTTAATAATTAATTTTTCTGAGAACACGATCGCCACTGCCGCAGTCTCATTCGTTCCATGACTTAAAACTCTTTCCTTTCCACCACAAACTCATCTCAGTTTCATTTCTTAAATCACGGTGGGTTTCTTGTAGAAAAAGACCTGGCTTTCTTTAATGATTTCAGAAAAAAATGTTCTTTTTTTACAACCCATAACATTCACATTTAAAGAGCCTACACTTAAAATGTTCATTTCTGTAGAAAAAAAGAACAGATCATAGACAGTGCAGTCCCCACAGCCATGTGCTCATTTCTTTAACTTCAACGGTTTTCTAGATTCTCTTGCGATTTTTGCAAACTGTAGTAAGAAATTTCTTCATCTTGAATCTTTTCTGTTTTGAGAGAATGTTTCCTGAGCCATAATAACAGATTTACAAATTTATCTGCTTTAGGAAAGTATTTCAGAAGATCATTTTTCCCCATTGTTCGCTCAAAGAAATTGTTTATTTCTTCAACTGAATATTGTCTCAGTTTCATCAAATTCTGAAACTTCAGAGCAGGTATCACACTCCTCCATTAGCTCCCCAGACAGTTCTCTGTCAGCAGCATTGACTCTAAAAAAAGATGGACGACGTGCTGCTATTGTGCTAATACGAAGCCATTTCAGAGCTGGTGAGGAGGCTGTCATTGACTGGTTTCAGGGCTCCGCCTCGAGTCTGGCTCACACACGCCCCTCTCATATACAATTTATTTAGTAATTTTAAAGAAGAATTTGTGAGCGACTTCTCTGAATTTAACTGTTGGCAGCGTAAAAAAAAGCGGTCAGTCAGATCTATTCGGTGTTGCTGTCAATCATAGCTGTCAATCACATGTTCCCGCCTAGTTTTTTTAGAGGAAAATGTAATAATCCTGAACCACAAGAAAATAAACTTTTGTTCAGTGTGTAGATAACTTTCGAAACGCATTAAAACCGTTTATAATTTAAAATAAATAAATTTTAAAGTTCAGCTTTTTCCCATAGACTTGTTTTGAGTGGTAATCATTCTGCAGTCAGCGCCATGGGGGCGCTCTCTGCGGTTTGGCTTCACTCCGCCGGCCATGTGAGACACACTTGCTTATCAGAAGCCACCTCAGCAGATACATCTTCATAAGCTTCAGCAACATCTACCCCACACAGATTTGAACCAGAAGCACTCACTTCAAGTTTAGATGCGTCTTTGGGAAGTTTTCCTCGAGAAAAACCTTTAGTTCGTTTCTCTCACAGCTCAGATTGAGTTCTTCAGTTTCTCCAGCTTTATTTTCACAGCTTTATTTTCGCTGCTCTTTTGTGCTCTGAATCCTCACATTGTGGATGATTTTGGGTTGGTTTTTGATCTGATTCCTCATTACTTTCTTCAGTTATCTGTTTTTCTCTCTATCTATACGCATTCTTTTTGTGCCCCACATCTCCAAACTTGAAACACTGCATGTTTTCTGTTGTTGTGAAGATAATGTACGAGCTGTCTCCGTGACATGTGGAAAGAGATATCCAAGGATTTGGATTGCGACCTGTCTCCTAAGGGATATCACATACTTTAGCTCAGGATTTTTCAGCCAAGAGGAGCATTTTCTTTGAGAACATCCTCGTTTGGGATGAATGGAGGTACATTGTAAATGATCTGGTTAGTCGGAGGTGCAGGCAGTGGTGCTACCTGCATCAACGAGTCCGAAACGACCACACCCACAAAACTTTCCTCTTTCAGGAAAACTACTGCGACTTTGTTCATTCGACTGAGACACAATATTTTCATGGCCCGCTATGTCTCCCATTGTCTTCTACCAGAAGGTCTGTGTCTTTTAATAGAGAAACCAGGGGCGCTTTCTCCTTTTGGAGAAGCCATGGCTCTCCACTGCTCTCCAAACGAACCAGCGTTAGATATTTAGCTTTTTAATTAAGTTCTAAGCGATACCTTTTAACTGAAGTGTTTAAAGGGAGGAAAAGAAAGAAAAACAAACAAAAATATCTTGAAAAATGGGAGAGAGTTCTCATCTATTTCTCATCTTTAATTTTAAAGAGCAAAGATTCTGTTAATATTGTGAGGAAGTAAAGAAAAAGCATCCTCTTCAGAGTCTGATTCATTAGAACCTAATTGTTAAACAATTCCCTCTCTTTAAAATAAAGTAATTAGTAAGAAAAACATTAATTACAGCAAAGAATATTAATGAATCTTTTCTCTTTGTCTGAAGTCTGTGGAGCTGCAGGATTGGAGAGAGAGGTTTTGCTGCTCTGGGATCAGCTCTGAGATCAAACCCCTCACACCTGAGAGAACTGGATCTGAGCTGGAATATTCCTGGAGATTCAGGAGTGAAGGAGCTCTCTGATCTACTGAAGGATCCTCGTCTCCACCTCGAGAAACTACAGTGAGTTCATTATTGTAATAATTAATGTAATATTTACCGTTTCACACAGTTCTTTTAATCAAAGTATTCTGGAAATGTTTAAAACTTAATTTGTGACAGAACCCAAAATTTCTTCATGAGTTCACACATCATTAAAGCTCTCAACGTTCTTCACATTTTTATAAAAGAAGAAATCAAACACGATCTTCTTCACCTTTACTAAACTCTTAAAAACAATTGGTCAGAGCTAAATGTTTCTGTCTGTGGTCACTTCCCCATGATGGTAAAAAGGGGAGGAGAATGAACTCGTCTGGGATAAACCTCAAGTAAAGTAACTGAAGGAAAGCTAAAGCTAAACTAGAAAACAGAAACATTAACACAAAGATCAATGAGAGAATAGAGAACCAGTCAGCTGCTGGGAACTGAACACAACTACAGATTCGTTTTCTCAAATAATAAAATACTGAGAAGCAAAGGATTACACACGAGATCAGAGAAAGTGTTCTTCTGTGGAACCATGCACAAGTAATGAACCCACACAGGGAAGAAGGGCTTTGAGAAGGGAGCGGGCTAACAAGGGAACGAGTGGATCATGTGAGGGTTAATTAGCAAAGACACAGGAGAAGTGGCCAAAATATAAGGACACTAAGAGCAGGAGAAACCAAGGTAAGATGAGGGAAACAGATAGGAACGGCCAGAATATAAGAAACAGATGAAAAATAATCTCAAAATAAGAGACTGGACAGAGGGACAAAATAAAAGGAACAGAGAACGAGAGGGAGAACAGTTTCACAAAGTGCCTCTCATCAGGATTCAAACGCTCTCTGAAAAAGATTCACGAGTCTCAGTGAAAGACATCAAGCCGTTCTGCCACAGCCTCAGTGTTTTTAAAATCTCCTCCAGACACCTCCGGGACACGCCTCACTCTAACCATTCCTGCTTTTAATAAACAAACCAGACACTGTCCATTTACTGACGTCCAGCCTTCCTCCTTTTACTACCGGTTCCTCCAAGAACCAAAGATGAGAGAACATCGATTCATTTCTGTCCCGTGGAGAACGAGAATCCATGTTTTAAAAACACTCCGGTAGAACAAGGAGAGACTCCTCAGGTCTCCTGCCTCACATTTTCTTATTCAATCCAAGTCCACCTCCTTGTCCTAAGGATGAGCTTGATTCCATCAGTCCATGCAGTTCTTTTGCCAAATAAAATGAACAATTAAAAGGCGTTTGTTCTTTCTAAATGGACGAGTCCTTGTCCACCATCGTCTCTAGAGAAACACATTGTGGTTTCCAGTGCAGCTCTTTCTAAAGGAAGTTTATCATTTGTGATGGAATGTTTGAGATCAAACCTGCAGGAGGTTCAAGAACAGACGACCGATGCCACAGAGTTGAAGATACTCCGTTGTTTAGAATTAAAGTGCAACATTTTCAGGAGCAACATCTTCCACTTCTTTAACTTTTAACTTCTACTTGATCTGTAACACCTTCACAGTTCTTCTTCACAAAAGTCCTTCAAAAAATAACTTAAAGTTGTGTATAACATCCCAGACATTGCAGAACCTTTTCTAATTCCTCTTGTATGTCACCGTACATTACTTTATTCATATTTATAAATGTTCAGAGGAAACCAAAACCTTTCCAGAGATTCTGGTGCTCAATATGATCAAAGGCTTTTTGTTGATCTAAAGAGATCTTTCCAAAGTTTTAACCAGAGACTTTGTCTGTTATAAACATTCTCTCACTAGACTAATATTACCATGAATGGTTCTAACTGGTGTGATAGAAAATTGTAAACATTGCATATAACTGATAATAATGTTATTCAGTTCCACTAAAATATGTGCTGGTCTGGGTGTTTTATCGATTCCATTGTTTCTCTTAACCCATTGGCCGGAGTTTTTGCCAATATTTTAAAATCAACATCAAGATTTTTGAACCGCAGACATCAGATGCATGTAACTGGTGCTGTGCCGTTCCCTGGAATGATGAAATATTACTGAGAAATATTGTGAAGAACGCAGAAGTATTAGTGAAAGTACTCCATTTCCCCTGTTACATTAATGAGTAAGAAAAAATATCAAGTAAAATGTTCATCATTTATTTAATGTTTAAAATCATTTAATTGTTTTAAACAGTGATGTTTATTTTCCTGCTGCTGGGTTTAGAAAAACATCTCTTTCCAAACATTAATTACACCAGAGAATATAAATGAATCTTTTCTCTTTGTCTGAAGTCTGAGGAGCTGCAGGATTGGAGAGAGAGGTTTTGCTGCTCTGGGATCAGCTCTGAGATCAAACCCCTCACACCTGAGAGAACTGAATCTGGGTGGAATAATCCTGGAGATTCAGGAGTGAAGGAGCTCTCTGATCTACTGAAGGATCCTCGCTGTCTCCTCGAGAAACTACAGTGAGTTCATTATTGTAATAATTAATGTAATATTTACAGTTTCACACAGTTCTTTTAATCAAAGTATTCTGGAAATGTTTAAAACTTAATTTGTGACAGAACCCAACATTTCTTCATGAGTTCACACATCATTAAAGCTCTCAACGTTCTTCACATTTTTATAAAAGAAGAAATCAAACACGATCTTCTTCACCTTTACTAAACTCTTAAAAACAATTGGTCAGAGCTAAATGTTTCTGTCTGTGGTCACTTCCCCAGGATGGTAAAAAGGGGAGGAGAAAGTTTATAGTTCCTGTCTATCCGCTGCTCTTAAACATCGGAAAACTCTATTCTGGCCATTTTTCTTCTCCAAACTAAAAAAGAATTTGGGTGGAGTTTCCAATTCAGAAATCTACATCGTATTAGGTCCCTTGAGCTTTATCACCCAACAGTAATAACCACCACTCTTTCCATAAATATATAAATCATTATTTATAATGTAGATCATATAAAAGAGCATTATTAAAATTCCAATAAGCACTTTAAGTTTTTAAATAAAACTCGTGAAAATATTGTTGAGTGATCAGAAAAACTTACAGGGATTACGTCACAGGATCTAGCTATTTGTACTTGGTGTTTGTGACAGTAAAACTGGTCAAGTCTTGTCTTTGACGTTCTACAATCCCTTGTTTGTAACCAGGAATACGTCAATAATCTCATTAGCTTCTATCATCATATTCAGAACCAGCCTGGAAGCAGCATGTGGTTCTGGATGATTTCTGTCCAGATCACTCAGAGTACAATTCAAATCTCCCGCAGCAGGAGATAATGTTCAGGATCAATGTTTTTTATTGTTTCTGAAAGCTTTTCTAAGAAAACTCAATGACTGGGGCAAACACTTTGATTAAAACAAAAGTTTCCACGTCATATTTTACTGTTGGCTTTAAACACCTGCCTTTCAGCACAAAATATTGATCTTTTCTCTTTGTCTAAAGGGTGAGGTTCTGCGGGATTCAAGAGGAAGGTTTTGCTGCTCTGGGATCAGCTCTGAGATCAAACCCCTCACACCTGAGAGAACTGGATCTGAGAGATAATAATCCTGGAGATTCAGGAGTGGAGCTGCTCTCTGATCTACGGAAGGATCCACAAAATAAACTCCAGGAATTATTGTAAGTTTTTATTGTTATTTAACAAATATTGAGCAAAGTAACTGTGATTTTTCTTCCTCTTTATTCAGGATTTAACATCAGACTCAGATTCCAAGAGCTTCAGCTGCTGAACAAACAGAGGATTCCTGAAGAAGCTCATCTGAAGCCTCCAGAGCAAACTTTTATTATAAACGTTTCACAGAATAAATGATGAAGCAACACAAAACTTGATAAAATCATGCTCTGAAGCTTTGGAGGAACTCTCGAGGGAGTTAGGTGTAGTTCTGAGAGTCAGACACTAGGCGTCACTCTGACAGAACAGTGAACCAAAGTTAATCAGGAAAAACTGCAAAAAATGAAACGATTGCAAACATTTTATTGAATCTCGATTCCCAGAAACATGAGAAAATGTGACACATCTTCAGTCATGTTTGGATGGCACCACAGATAAATATGAAATAATCAGCAGAAAAAAATCAAGAGATGCTTTTTCCACTTTCCTTATTGAAAAAATAATAAAAGATATATTTTATCCAAATAGAATTTTTTCAAATGAAGAAATATTTTGATGTCCAGCCGTCCTCAATAAAAGCTGTAAAACCAAGTGATTGTCGACATCTTTGATTGAAACTAAGCCACCCACAGTTTATTACAATATTTAAACAAGAATAACGTGTGTGTGTGTGTGCGTGTGCGTGAGTGTGTGTGAGTGCGTTATTCTGCCCTCACACAACGTCCATTACATACAATACAAAGTAACGTCTTGGTTATTTACACAACCCTCGTTTCCTGAAGGAGGGAATTGAGACGTTTGTTCGAAGACGACTGATGGGAACGATCCCTGGGAGAGTGAGTGAAGGTAAAGGGAATACGTCTCTGTTCCCTCCTCAGACATTTCTCAGGGTAGTAGCTTTAGTTTGGTGAAGCTGCATTTAATGAAGTGTAACGGTTATCTTAGCTTAATACATTTTACAAGTATCTTGCCCAACACTCGCTTTTTTTGGTTAACTTTTGGTTCACGCTCGAATATCAGTGTGATTCAATGTAAATAAATGAGGATGAGGTAAAAACACTCATGGGGTATGTAGGAAACTCAGATTCGAAGACCAGGAGATTTTGGGGTAACAGAACAAGTTTAATGCTCAGAGCTGCAGCCATCCAAAATCTTACACAGCACAACTAAAACATTCTTTCTTTGTATCTTATACACTGGAAACCTTAGGGGGCTGCCCACAAAAGTAGTGGTCAGTTCAAAGCATGATCAGATAACAAAAGACTGTAAATCAAGTAGCACCTACCTAAATTCCACCAGCCCCCAACAAGGACAACATACATTGGCTGGTATTATGTAAAAAGAGTTTGTCTATCCTAATAAATCACAATCAATAACTGATGAATCTTAAATACCAAATACAAAGTTAAACATGTAACTTTTGGCCGTTGTTAAATAGTTATGAAGGAAAAGCATAGCTTACAATGGATGTTAAATTTGTAATCCTACAGGTAATAGTCACCAAATATTTTTTAGTCACACTTTGATCCTTGATTCTGGATCAGTTTTGGTTGGATTGCCTTTTACTATTTCAGTATTACTGCTCAGTTTGATAGTTGCACTGTGTAATGGTTTGGCCTGTGTTCATTGGTCCATGATGTAAAAGGTTCCTATGATACTCCATTAATTAATGAAAGTGGTTGGGCATAAATGTTTCCATGTTTGTCATATTTGTGGTTTGCATTCAATTAATATTTGTAAAAAAAGAATACTTCATTCAGAGAAAGCATTATTTGACCATCCAGGGCCACCGTAGAGCTTTTTTGACAATCATTTATTTTTACATTTCTCAGAAGAAAAAGGAAAACAAATAATATATCATCTTCTTAAACGTATTATTAAACTTAAACATATTGTTAAACCATGTATTTGTTATTATTTTTAATGGAAATACAATTACGTAGAGATAGCTCCATCTTCAGAACAATCTTTCCGACCAAAATGGATTTTATCTTTTCAACCTCATCCATATCCTTTGCTTCTCACTGAGCCAATAAAAAAAAGATACGGACATTACTATAAATACAATTTACATGATTTCACAGATACAAATGCCATTCTTAAAGGCTTGTTCAAGTTTCTGAGGGATGTTCTTTCTCAATGCTCTGTATCTTTTTCACTTTGTCCCTCGTATTTGGATAAGTGCTGTTTCAGAGAAAAAAATGCTAAAGGAATATTTTTATTAATAGACTCCGTCCATAAAGAGCAGACCCCACTGTACGAGAATTTGATTCAAAGCAATTTAAGGGAATTGTGGTGGAAATGAGCCTTCACCTTGCTGAGAGAGAGTGAGAGAGAGAGAGAGAGAGAGAGAGGGGCACAGGTGTGTGTGTGGGTGTGTGTGGGTTTGTGAGATGTGTGTGTGTGTGGGTGTGTGTGTGTGTGTGTGTGCGTGTGTGTTTGTGAGATGTGTGTGTGTGCGTGCATGTGTGTGTGTGTGTGTGTGTGGGTTTGTGAGTGTCAGTGCATGTTTGAGTTCAGGCTGGTTATGGCTTTGGGGAAAAACTGTTCTTAAGGCGGTTTGTTCTTGTTCTTATGCACCTGTAGTGCCTTCCTGAGGGCAGCAGGTCGAAGAGTGTAAAGCCGGGGTGGGAGCTGTCTTTTGTGATTTTTCCAGCTCTGCTGAGACAGCGGGAGGAGTAGATGTCCGTCAGGGAGGGGAGCGGGGAGCCGATGATCCTCTGAGCTGCTTTACTTTGAATCATTGCTTTATTGATGATTCACAGTGAGAAGACCACCAGCCCAGAGAACAGCGTTCTCAATGTGAACATGTCAGACAGTTTCTGGAGCCCTCTATTTGTACCATGAAGACCATCCTGTGCGTCATTCATGTCCTTCTGATTAGATTCTTATGGATATGGGATGTTGGACGCCAGAGTTGGCTCCTATGCATTGACGCTTGGCCTGGTGTTTTGGGATATGGAGATATTCTTATCTTTATATCATGGAGCACAGGAGGATAAGCTTCAAGGCACAGTACACGATGTTAAGGTCGGGTTTGAAGGACATTGAGACATGGTTAAGGGAAAACCCAGAATAAAAGTGTATAGATGAATGATAAGAAACCATATGGCACAAGGATCATTTGACTAATAAAATCACAATAAAAGTGTGTAGATGGATGGCAAAGAAATGATTTTTCCACTACAAAATATAATTAAGCAGCATTTAAATTAAAACTTTTACTAAACTTTAAGAACCTTTTGTAATTGGTGCGTATCCCTCAACAAGATTTGATAAGAAAATAATGGCTAATTTTTTAAGAATAAAATTGTAACTACAGAGCATTTCTGCAGTTGTATAACCTCAAATCATTTTAAAATTCAGATGAGTTACCTAAACAGATTCAGCGCTCTGCTTGAAAAGGGCCGTGTGGAACACTACTTTAGTGAACAATCAGGCGTCTGCTAAATTGTCATTTTTCGTCCAATCATTTCTTCTCTTCCTCACTTTGACATGAAGATAAATACTTCACCCTAATCCAGTTTCTGTTGTCCAACATCATTTGTGTCATTCGATAGTAAACCCATCACAATCTTTTTAGTCGTGTAGCTCCAGTCGAAAGAGTTAACCGATGGTTTGTGACCCCTTTTATTTTGTTCCGTGCAGATCATTAAATATATATAACCGTGACGTTACGACTCTTACACAATATTCTTCATTAGCATATGACTCTATAAATATGAACATTTAAATATAACACAACTTGTTACCGTTTTCAACTGACGCTATGAACTTTATATTAACCTTCCTTTCGACTTTAATGACTTTCACCTTGTTTTTATGCTTATTTTACAGTTTTCAGTGTTTTCTTTCAAAACTTTAACCTTGTATTGTCCGTTTATCACAAATAAAATTCTGATTCCCAACATGTGTCAAAATAAAAGTCCATCCTAGGAGTCCTTTACACTCCCACCAAATGATTTGTTATTTTTACTCATATGAACTAAAAAAACAAAAATAATTTCCCTAAAAACAATCTAATACAGTAGTACCTCAAGATACGAAATTAATCTGTTCCAGGGTGGCTTTCGTATCTCGCAGCACGTTTTACAAGTAAAAGGACTAATCCGTCAATGGCTCTCAGAAACAACAGTATAAGTAGATTTTAAAAAGTTGATAAACACCTGGTGTGGATTGAAGCAGAGAATGGATGAAGTTATTTATTCGTTGTTTTTCCACTGACCAGTCTACATTAATTGCGTCAGGAAAGATGGTGTTAAACGGAAAGGGGGAGGGGATAAGGGATTGGAAAAGGATGAGGACAGGAAACCCAAACCACAAGCAGCAGACCAACGTCCCATGTATCATCTCTAGTCTTCTGTGACCCAGGTGTGATGTGAGCCCTACTAACAGCCAGGAGCTACCCGATGGGCCAGTCCAACCCCGCAGGTGGAAGCAACCAGGGGCCCGGACTGCAGAGTCAGACCCTCCCCACTCCCACGGAGACCGACGGCACCCCCAGAGAGGGGGTGGGAAACTGGGAAATTCTTTGTCTTCCATCAAGGTTTTTGTGACATTGTGATTCCACCTGGCAGCCTTCCATTCTGGCAGTTTTACAACAGTTTTTGGTTTTCATTTTGACTACATGGCTGAGTTTGATGGAGGTGGTACAGCGGGCTGAGGTGCTGGATTCAGGCTCATCTGCTTACTTCTAATTGGTCGAGCTCTCAATTGTGTTTTCTCTCTTTCATAGACCTCCAGTGTAACACATGCTGCTTTAACATCACCTTTCACCTTGTAAACGTTCTAGTTCACCTCTCTGGATTTCTATTTCCTTCTTGTTCTGTTCCCACAGAGCCTTTATCTTTTCTCTTTGTTTTCTCTCCTCTTGAGCTATCTCACATTCCGCTTCTTTCTCTGTAAATCAGCTCGTTTTCATGTTAGGTATGATGATGAGGAACGAGAAGCGCTCGGCTGCAGTGGAGCCGTATATGGAGAGTGTATAATCACGATCTAGAAGTTCACACAGATGACCTCTTTCACGTTCTTCATCAAAGTCTCCATCAATGTTGGTCAATCTTTCAAAGATGTTTTTCAAGATGTCTCTGCTTCACATGCATCAACCTTTCTCCGTGTATCAGTTGAAGGTGCTACATAGCCTCTCGTCTCATTTTCTTGACATTATCCTTTCCTCTCTCTATATTGTCTGCACATGGGGACAGCTTTAATTCAGACTTTAAGCTTTCTCTCGTCTCTCTGGAATTCTCCACTGTTCACATGACGTTTTCTTTCTTTCTTGTCTGCTTCTTCCTTTTTGCGTACGTAAGCATTTTTTGTGTTTGTGTTTTTATTCTTTCAGAGAGACGTACTACATCTGAACTGCTCTTGACTTGTCTTACCCTTCCTTTTTGTTTTACTTTTGAAGCAGATCTGTTAATTCTTCTATTTCTTTTTGTAGAATCTTTTGAACTAGCTGCTGAGGCTGATGACTCCTCCATTTCAGTGTAGATTTTACTTTTGTTTTTAACTCCTCTACTAACTTCTGCCATCTGCTGGTGATTACTGTTGCAGCAGCGTATCCATGGAAACAGTGCAGAAGGGCGACGGGGCGGGCAATCTCTTTCTGTAGCTCCAGCATTGCATATATAGTATACATATATTGTATATATATATATCCCCAATCGAAAGAGTTGATAACTGATGGTTTGTAACCCCTTTAATTTGGTTCCGTGCAGATCATAAACCAATACATATGAATCAATAAACATGAACATTTAAATATAACTGTTGCATCTTCAAATAAGTTTTCTCTTGACACTTTACATCAGTTACTGTATTTTATTTGTGGAACAACACTTCAACGCTACTGTTACACACTCTTCTGGTTCTTCTATATATCTTCTTCGACACATCTCTATTCTAGTAAAATCCCAATCAACACAGCGTCAGGTCGCCCTCTACTGGTCTTTTATGTAACAACTACAAAACATAGCATGACTTCATACAGAAAGAAAATACGAACATGCAAGAATTATCCACAATAACACACCTTGTTGCCACTTTCAACTGATTCTATTAACTCTATGTTAACATTCTTTTCAACTTTAACGACTTTCACCTTGTCTTTATGTTTATTTGACCGTTTTACATGCTTTTGCTGTCAGTGTTTTCTTCCAAAACTTTAACCTCGTATTGTCCGTTAATCAAATATAAAGTTCTAGGATCATACACTTGGGGGCATTTACAAGTTGTTTAAACTAAAGCCTAATGCATTTGTACAGTTTCGAAAGGGAACTTTATTTTCTTATTGGCTCTTGGTATTTTTGGTTAGTTCTCTTTATTATTTTTTAACTAGTCTGGTTTAAAATGTGTTAAAATAACATTAAAAAAAAGATTAAGCACGAAAGATTTCAATATTTTGATGCCTTGGAGAAAGAGTTAACCTAGACAGAATTTTAACTCGGTGTGATTTTAAGATTATGTCTAGATTTTCCAAACAGAGTCAAGAAGCTTTTATAAATACTGAAATTGTACCAATCATTGCAAGTCCTCAGACATTGACTGTTCTCATAGTAAATTTGGGACCGATAAGACATTGTATGACTCAGTTATTAAAACTTTTTCTTTCTTTTTTTCAAAAACAACATTCTATTTATGCCAAAATTTCGACTTTCGATGGCCGCAAACGTACATAGTTTAACAAAGTCAAAAAATGTCATTTTAAATTATTAGAAAAAAAATGTTTCTTAATACCTTAAGAAAAGACTGATTTTGAGTTTGGAGATGAACAGATGACATCTCTAGGATGTGTTTGTCAAATTTGTAGAAACAGAGCAATAGAAAAATAAGTGCTTAAGGGTTTCCTCTGTTTCGTTTCAAAATACACGGATCAACTTCAAATTTGAATCGTTTTTTTTAAGAAATTCAGTGACAGGATAAGTTTTGTTCAGGATTTTGAAGTGAGTTTCTCTAACTTTAGGTAATCCTAGCCATTTAAGGAATTTAGAGAAACCCTTTTTAACAATTTCAGGGGATAAATTGTTGCCTACATTAAAATTATTTAGATTATAATCATAAAATAGTTTAGATTTCAAAACTCTGGCAATTAGCTTATTGTTATCATCCATAAGGGCACATCCCTCGATCAAAATATTAGGTTGCATTGGTAATGAAATATTGTATTCAGGATCATTTTTAATCAGATGAATTAAAGATGGAGGTATGATTCTGTACATTTTGCTAAACTCTTTCTGTGAAAAATTTAAATAGAATTTGTGATTAAATTCTTTGGAGTCTAGAAAAACCCCCTTTGGGTTCATAAGATCAGTTACAAATATAATGCGCTTATCAAACCAATCTTTTTAAAATATTGTTTTTCTATTGTTTGTAAAGGCTCTGTTATTCCATAAAATCGAGTTTTGAGGATAAAAATTGTGAGTGAAAATCATTTTCAAATAAAGCAACACCTGTTTATGAAATAAACAGGCTGTCTTTGTTTGGTTTAAGAATAATTGTGATAATGCCCCTCTTCATGGTGGGAGACATTTGGCCATTTTTTATGCATTCTAGAAAGACACTGAACAATAGTTCTCTAATTTCAGCCCAGAAGAGGATGTAGAATTCTACGGTTAAACCGTCAGGGCCTGGAGACTTTCCTAATGGCATTTTTTAATTGCTGCTTCTAACTCTTCAATTCTAAGCTCGTTCTCTAAGTGTATCCTGTATGTGTCATCAATTATTTCCCTAAACTGAATGATTTTATCAAAAAACACTTGACAATCATCATTGTATTTCTTCATTTACTTTACTTTAATTTACTTTTTTTAATAAGACTATTATTTATCATAAGTATATTAATTTTCTTTTTTGCCAGTTTTTTTCTTCAATCCAACGGGCTCTAGATCGAATGAAAGCTCCATTTACTTTTTCCAAATACTCGTCATCTAATTGGACAAACACATCCTAGAGATGTCATCTGTTGATCTCCAAACTCCATCAGTGTTTTCTTAAGGTATGTTGGGTGTTAAGATGACGTAGAATTTTAATGACATGGAAAGTTTTTTTTTGTTTTTTTTTTTTTAAAAAAAAAGAAAAGAAAAAGTTTTTAACTTGAGTCATACAATGTCTTATCAGTCCCAAATTTACCATGACAACAGTCAATGTCTGAGGACTTGCAATGATTGGTACAATTTCAGTATTTATAAAAGCTTCTTGATTCTGTTTGGAAAATCTAGACAGCTGTAAACCTGTCCAGTTCTGGGTTAATTACTAGGTTAAAATCCCCACCTATTATGAGCTTGGAATCCGAGTGTGTAGATAGAGCTGTGAAAAGGTTGTGAAAGAAAGAGGGGTCATCAACATTGGGTCCATAAATACTAGCGATGCAGTATTCTATGTTTGATATGGTTACGTTAACTATAATAAATCTCCCTTCAGGATCTGCAATAGTATTATTATGAATAAAGGTTATATTTTTACTTATGATTATGGCGACCCCTCTTTGCTTGGAATTGTAACAGGCTGAGTACGCGTAGGGAAACAGTGGTGATACACTGTGTTATCTATTGATTTGGGGAAGTGAGTTTCCTGTAGTAATACTATGTCTGCCTTTAACTTATGTAAATGGTTGAAAACTTTAATTCTCTTATCTTTCTTATTGACAAACCTCAGTGATGTCATAGTTAGTTGATTGGCTGGTTTGTGTTAGCAGAGCTGGTGTACATGTTAATCTGGGCATTCATGCAAGTACACAGGGCTAGTGCGGGCATGAACCGAAATACATGCGTGTGTGTTAGCTGCTCTTCATGAAGTGAGTCTATATTAGTAACTAGGTGAGTTATGGAGTATCTGTTTATCAGTGCTCGAGGGTAGTATAGATTAATAAATTGTGTATTTATCAGGCAGAGAGAAAAGGAAAGAAGTGTAAGGAAGTGTGTGATGGAAGGGATAGAGTTTCTAAGAGTGCAAAAAATGAAGAAAAGAGTGAAGGAGAAAACATAAGCACAAAAAGAGTGACGAAAATCTAAAAAGAGTGATGTGAATTTTGATGCGTCCAACTACTTCTTCCTTTATCTTCAGATTGTTTTTTTATGAAGTTATGAATTGTCGCTTCCACGTCCTCCTCAGGTTTCTCCGCGATACCCATGAAAACGAGATTGTCCCGCATGCTGCGCGCTTGTAGGTCCAGCACTCTCCATTTAAATGAGCGACATCTTCAGAGAGTGTTTTCACGTGGCTCTCCAGGGCTTCGTTCGCTTTTGAGAGTTCTAGAACTTGTTGCTGACTGAATTCCAGCGATTGGCGGATCGCTGTGAACTCCCGGTGCAGAACTTCCAACAGAGCCAAACAGGCATCAAAGCTAGCCAGACGTAGCTCGATTGACTCCAGGATTTCCCTCAATCCTCCGTCAGGTTGGGAATCTCCAGGTGAATCCGAGGGACGCAGTCGTTTGCTTGATGGTGTCGTGTTTGTAGCAGAAGTTGCCGGGCTAGCTTTCTTCTTCGATCTGCCCATCGCGTATTGATCAAAACAATCGTCGATGTATTCCTCCAAATTATCCAGAGTGGCGCGGTTATTGAAACAATTTTAATCAACCACAGTCTTAACAAGATCACAGCTAAACCCGACTTAACATCTCATTTATTCATTCATTCATGTTTTTTAGCCGCTTCTTCATATCCTTGGTCACAGGGTTTTGTTTGCGCTTATCTCCAGTGCACTTTAGGTAAAAGGTGGACAAGCCACAAGTCCATCCCAGGCCAACACACAAATTCACTCTTGAGAGGAATTTGGAGTCCTCAAATAAACCGATGCATGTTTTTGGTCAGCCTGGGGGGAAACGGGCTGGCCTTGAACCAGTGACCTTCTTACTGAAAGACCACATTGCCTCTGTGCTGACCCGCATGATTAATTGATATAAAATAGATAAAACTACATCAAATTTAGGCATGTGTCAGCATCACCTGTTTATGGAGACAATGATTGATTAATATATGGTGGTAATTCTATGGGAAAACAGATACACCTCCATGTATTTGCTTTAACCCCATCAGACCTGAATTTGTTATATATAAATATAGTGGTTATCTGATCTAAACCGATATACTTTTTAAACAATATTAACACATTAAACGAAACCATGTTTTGTACAATATGTATGCAAATACCTATAAATGCTATTTACGTTTAAATGTGTTTAAGAGAATGCTCACAAACAATTAACTTTATTTGTTCTGGCACAGACAATTAGCGATATAAAGTTCTGTCAACATTGTAAATGTTAATGTTGCAAATGTAACTTGGCAAATTTTGTGGTACAAGGCCATAGCCAACACAGAAACTTAATTGGTGAAAGCTTGGAATTTATGTAATGCACCTGTGGCCTCTTGGCCAACAGCCACTGCAGGATTCTCCACAGCTCAGCTTCTCACAAAACTGGGATTAAAAAAATGGAGAGCTGGCGAGCTGGATACCATGCATTTTCCATCTGGTCCTGAACTGGACAATAGAGACATTCATGTGGTAAAGGGATAAGTCTGGGAACTGGACCAGCGTAGACTGTAACACACTGCCACACAATGTAAGAGGACTGCTGACTATGTCAATGCCTCTTCCCTCACTATTGAGGATATGAGGTCTTTTAGCCTTTCACCTTGAGGTTGCTGGCTCCAATCAATCGACTTCCTAAACCAGACACTCAACAGGAACATCAAAGCATGCAGAAGAGTCCAAACCTTTTTTTTTTACCTCTTATAGGAATTGAAGTGTTGAACTGAAAAATTCAACATGAACAAGGCTGTTTAAAAATGTACAGTAGGTCTAATGATCCTGAATAATGCAGACCTGTGTCCCTTAACTTGTAGAGTAGTTAACCATGTAACCGTGGCTGCATGTAGATATCAATTAGTGATGGGAAGTTCGGATCATTTTACGGATTCGGTTCTTTGAGTCTCGTTCAGTAAAATGAATGGATCTTTTTTCGAGTCATTTCTATCATTTTACTAAAATATCAATAAATGTTGTGTGTTACTTCCTCATCTACTAGCGTTATATACACAGACTCGAATCACACTACAAATAAGACAAAACTATAATGCTAAATTTAAAATAAATATAAATATATTA
>SRMA01027335.1:0-23881 GCA_007224835.1 Danionella cerebrum
TCCACGTTTCACACAAACTCACTTACGGTTTTAAACCGTGCGGGTGTATAATTTAAGATTTATACTGCTCGAAGAATAATTTCAACCAAGATGTCTAACAATGCAAAGATCTGAGTCATTTACAGACATTTTCGTATATTTTGCAGTCGGTTCAGGGCGAAAGCCAAGGTTTGCCTGCAGCTGTGTTGAGCATGCACACCTACCGATGCTTCACGGCCTGGGCTGAGGAAAAACCCGCGGCGGATGTCGCCGAGGTGTAGCGGCACGTGGCGCGTGTTTATCAGCGTGAGAAAACAAACGAGAGGAAGCCGGAGGATTGAGAACAGGAGCCGTAGGAAGTGTGCCGCTCATTCCCCCACACCTGTGACCTCGCGCTTCAAAGTGCGAACGATCAAAGCCGGGCGCGCGTGCGACCAAGTGTTCCCTTTAAACCACACGTGTCTACTGACAAATAACACATTGTTCCAATGAATCAACAAAGACGTATTTCTACATTTTAATGGTGGAATGTTTGATCTGCAAGATAAACAACTATAAAAAAGCATAAAAATTGTATTTCGTTAATAAATATATGTGCAAAATAGATACATACATCATGTATGTATTAAAAGTGATCATACATCCAGTAGAGATCATGCACAAACAGGAAAATTATCTGTGGAAAAATATATCAGCATCCTTTATCATACACTATTTACAATTTTTACATTGAATGTGGGTCGGAGGATACAAATCATACTTTAACAGAACGGCATTATTACACAAGCCCATTTAGGTTGAGTCCATTTCTCAGTAAACATCTTGGCTCTTATTAAGGCCAGGGCCTCCAGACAGGCTGGCAAACTGGTGCTTGGTGGTGAGATGTCGCTTGTTCTGTCGAATGGAGAGTATTGGAGTCGGTGCTTCTGAATGCCGCTCTCCTGCTCTGTGGCGCGCTTTTCCTGCATGGTGCCAATAGTACTTGCTTGAAAGCAGGGGTTTGCTTCTCTGCCTGCATATGATGCTGTGTTTTCGACCCTGAGAACTGCATTCTAAACGAGCTTCTGACTCTTGCGGGCAGCCTTAGGGTAGTTGACACACAGGGTCTGGAGAGGCGCTGGCAGAGTGTGGAAGACACATTACCTTCCAGTCCTCTGGCCTCGCCTTCATCTTCTAGAAAACAGGCGGCTCTCTGAAGACAAGAAGAAAAGCCGTCCATGAACTGGCTCTTCTCTCGTTCTTTCAGATCCATGGTTTTCTTGGAATGAGTTACAGAGTTTTGCAAGAACCGGACAGTGTATTCTAGGATCTCTGCTTTCTCTGGTCTTTTTTGAACAGGATTCTGCAAAACAAATACACATAAATAAATAAACAAGAGGGCATGTTGTCACACCAAGCACATTTAAGCATATGAAAGCCCAATAAAATGATGAAATAACTGGGATGGATCAGTTGTAATTAAATAGTTCGTGTTGAACAGAGACACAAAGATATACAACACAATAATCTGGAAAGTATATATACTTACAGTGTGCTCTGGGCCTTGCAAGAGCAGAAGCCTCAGATTATCCAAGCTTCGATTCATCCTTTCTCTTCTCCTTCTTTCAACTTGAGGTTTTAACAGCTGCAGAAAATACAAAATCTAATGTCAGCGGAAAGCTCACATTCAACCAGAGTTTAAAGGAACTACTTATTATTGTTTTCACAGTTACAGAATATTCAAAGAAACCCTTACCTTTTTGTCCATTTTAATAGTTTCGGGTTGCCTGAGGATTTTCATTGCACTTGTACTCCAAACCGTAGTTTATATCGGTGCTGCCGTAATCCAGAAAAATCCTCGTTTTAACCAATGACTCTTTCGCTCTATGTCTGCAGTCAGTGTGAGATGTGAAGTGTGTAGCGCTGCCCGGTTTTAAAAGAGCAGCTCAGGCGCGTGTAGATAGGCCGCGCCTACTTTCAGACACCAACCAATCACTGGTGAGAGGCCTGCCTGTCGCGTGGCATTTTGGCTCAACAAATTTATACATATATATTTTAAACTTTAAACACATTTTTTTATTTTTAAACTTAATGTGTTGACATGTCAAGATTGCACTTTAAATCGATGGAATTTGGATCGTGGCAATCTGTGTACATTATGATCTAAAGAGTAAATGAAAGTAAGATGCATCACAAGGCTATTGATAAAGAAATGTAAGCTGTTACGAGCAGTTTTCTAACCGTTTTGTGCTCTCAATTCCTTGCATCTATATACTTTGGACGACGTTAATGTTGATAATGTGCAAGTAGGGACTACATAGTGCGCAAAACCAGATGAGCTGAACGGAAAATATCATGATTCCAGTTAAAAATACGGAACAATTGAATTAATCAATTACAAGTTTAACATCTACCCAACTTGAGTTCTTTATATGAGAATTTTCTTTAATCTTTTGTTAAAGTTACTTAAATATAGTGTAAACCTGGTTTATAATGTAATGTAAACGTTAAGGATTGATAGAGTTTTCCGTTTAGCTATAGTGGTCTTGCTAATAAACCTGCATATGTTTATGCTTGTTCGTTAGCTGGGCAGTGAATGGACTGATGGAGCTCTGAGCCCTAAAGCAGCACAAGCTTTGTTTTCGTCTTCTTTTCACCCGTTTTCACGTCTCTTAAAATTTCTGCTTCCCGTTGAAAACAGTACTTGTAGACATGAAAGGTCCCCAGACCACCTTCAAACTAGAAATAAATAAACCCTAAGTAATGTGTGACAGAAAATTCTGTTGAATTTACTTTGAATCGGAAAAATTAAAGAGTGTAAACTCTTTGAGATTGGATCACGAGATTAAGCTCTGGGATGTGTGACGTTGGATCAGTCAGGGCTGGGTTTGAAACGCGTGTCTCCAGGAGGCGCGTGCCTTCACACCTCGGGGACTTCGTTCGTGAGCACCAGAAGAAAGAGAAGCTGAAAGTGTGTGCCATTATGATGCAGGGCTTCGCTTTGTTATTTTTATGAGAACTCAAGCCCTCACAAAGTTGATTCAGGTTCGAGAACAACTTATAGCTTATTCCCTTTAAAAAATAGTTTTACCTTACTCGTTACTTTAAACGTACCACCACGAACCAATCCAGGTTAACGAAAACGAGTTATGTGTCTATATTAAACCTATCTGCATGTTGTTCATTTTCACAGAGGATGCAAATCGCATCATAAAATATTTAACAACAGCACATATGCGGATTGATGTAAAATTGTCAACGACCATCCTTTAAAAGTGGACTTCTGATATTAGTTATTTGTGCAAGATGAGAGGCAGTTATGCACCAGGTCTTTATACGCTTATATACGCTCCCAATGTAAGTCGCTTTGGATAAAAGCGTCTGCTAAATACATAAATGTAAATGTAATGTACCGGCAAATGTTATATACGGCCTATATATCTGAATCGCTTTCAGACGAGCATGCAGGACTTAACCAACTGCACCAGAGGTTTAGTTAAGGTTGAGGTTAAACAATGCAGGGATGTAGTCCCCATAACTACAGAGAGTAGGACACCCTGCCCTATAACAAACCATCAAGTCATCTCTGTTGTAACAGGCCTTTACTCCAAGTGTGAGTGATTTACTTCAAATACAGACCTTCATGATACATCAACGATTTTCAAAACTTTCAGACATAGTCTGTTGTCAAGTTAGATATCGACTGAAATGAATTTTTTTTTATATTTGAGACCATTTCGTATCTTTATTAGTTTTCACAAGTCACACGCTTTTGTGTTGAATTGTGTATGTCGACGTGTTGAAGTTGGAAACACCCCAAGCTCTGTTGAAAATGTTTGTGCAGAGGGTAAAATAAAGAGCTGTCAGTTGCCTATTAAAAGCTTGTTGTCATCCCAACACTTTACAAATTACTCTCCCGTTGGTTGTTGGTGAATTTAAAAAAGGTAAATATTTGCAAGTCCCCTCACAGACCTTTGTGGAGTTTTAGCAAAATGTTTAAAAACGTCGACTCTTCTATAGCTTCTAGTAGTTTACTACACATCCGATCTTTTACACAGAACAAAATGTTTCAATTGGGACATCAGTTAGATGTCATGTACTACCAACATAGAGATGTAATTAAAGAACAACAAAAATAGAGATATTTACATGACATTTACCTAGACCACGTTAATACTTCGTGTAAGTTCTACAGTGTTTTACATTTTACCCGTGTTCACTTGAGAAAATGAAAAGCGTGGGAAGGTTTCTGGACGCATTAAAAAGTACAAATTTTGACAGGTAATAAAGTGGATGAGGTGTGTGATCAGCCAGTGTTACTGGGAGAGCGCTCTCACGAGCTGGTTCCCAGCATCACACACTCCCGCGACATGCGCCCGGGCTTTTGCAAGTGTTAATGGCTTGCTTATTGAGCTCAGGTGAATAAAACAAGAGTTAGGTGTTTCAACAAAACCCTTGGACAAATTTAGCTTCAGTAAGGCGAAAATAATTGTAAATATTTTATAAACATCTAATCTAATGTTTTGTTTAAATGCGTGCGTGCAAAAGAATGGCGGCCGACTGATGTGAGTCTCATGCAACTCTATATTTGTAAAGAAACATGTCGAGCTTATTTTTACAAGGAAAAGCTACGATCTCTGGCTACAGTGAGTGAACCAGGACTTAACCACTAGGGATTGCTGTAAAAAAATAATGACACCACAAAAATACAAAACACTTAAGAATCATATTATGCTATTTCAATTAGAGTGCAGATTGCAGATGCTCAAGAGGCTGAGAAAGCAAAAGAACCAGTGAACTATTTCAGTAAATATACCAGCTGAACCAAAAGATGGCCGTTGCTCATTGTGAACCTGAAGTTGCCTAAAATAAAAATTAACCTGATTTTAGATCATATGAAAAAAAGAGATAAAATCATGTTAGTTTTACACAATAGAATAAAAGTAATTCCACGCTTTCCCCAGTGCATAAAAAGTTCATTTTGTATAGCTCGACCATGGTTTTCAACACCAATTTCTATCACTCAAAGGTCTGAACTTGGGTTAATGCAGACAGCAAATGGGTGTGTGCCTATATGACGAGCAGGCTCTGCAATTCAGAGAATCGTGTCAGATATTAAACTTGATCTTGCTTCAGCGAATAAAACGTATTTACCGCATTAATGGCGTATACAAAGAGCCAGCTGGTCACTGTCCAGAAAAAGGGTTCCTTAACACACGTTTGGTGTTAACAAAAATGTGTCAACTGAGCCATAACGCTCCCACCAGACGCATGCTGAGAAGGGAAGAGATAAGAGTTTCCCACGGGAACCAGTTTAGCACGTCTATGGATCCAAACAACATCTGAGTGGAATATATAGACAATAATTCAACACAATCTTTATTTCTGAGCTGCAATTCTGACGAGAGCAGAATTACAATCAGATTGCGTTCATTGCAATGTAAAGGAATAAAAAAGAGCACAGCAAACAAAATTGCATTTTATAAATCAGTGAACTGCCGTCCATGTAAAAAGAATATGCCTTTGTATATAAACATTCTCTATAGTTATTTTAACCATTGCCCCTATGTTTTGTAAGTAAACACAGCAAAAGGCATCCACCAGCTGCTTTCACATGACACGAGCTGGCGTCCGAAAGCGTGGCGACTTCACACCTCTGCGCAACAGGCGCTCAAGTGCGGAATCCTTCCACGTGCCCATCTGCTTTGTTCTCCAGAGAGTCTCCCAGCAAGTGGGCTGCGGACCATCAGACACTGCGGTGCTGGCAGAAATGCAAACGCTTACAAACACTCGCCCCTGTGAACTTATTACACCTCGTATCACTCAGGGTATCGACTTTCAAAGCTCAGCTTAAAAGCTCTACTTCCGAAAAATGAACATTGAGACGACAGACTGACAAAGGTTTAACATCAGATTTGTGGATAGTTCCCCATCTTATTCATTATAGACTATGCAAATGTGTCTTCGAAGCTATATAGATATCAACCAAATAAAATACGCAAAACATTTATTTAAAGTATATTGTAATATACGAAGTCATTAGTGATAAATTCTTCTGCATGGAGGCAGAACATTTTTTAATTTCACATGTATTCATGACTAACAGAGATAAATATGATCGAAGTCAAGAATTTAACATAAATAAACAATGTAACCCCAACTTTGACCACATAAAATAAGTTGTAAACAAATTCGGTTCTGATGTAAATTATACCCATCCCCCATTTCAGCAACCCAAAGCACAAACACTGTATTCACTTTTACATTGATGTGTTAAAAGAGCCATTATACTAACGGAATTATGATCAATGGTGTGTATGGCACCACTCTACTTGAGCAAACATAAAACGTTCCCACGGGATTTGGTGAACCAAAGTTAACCACACGGCCTAATAAATAATAGTAAATAAATAACAATATATTAATTATAAATTATAAACGTATTTAATAGTTATATGTAATTCCAAACATAGATTATAGAATATAGCAAAAATAATTACAAAAATTAAACAGAATTTAACTTTGAAAAAAGTTTTTAAATAAATGCATTGAAAGCTGCACGAATAATTTGTCTCACTCCCTCTTCGAGTATGTTCTGAGAGCCTTACTTAATTACAAAAAAATCCGATTTGCATTAGATTTTCATTTTCAAATTGGCCTCACCTCTGGGAACTATTTTTACTTGTTTAAAACTGTTAAAACTGTTTTTTTATTCACATTCAAATGCAAATATGTATAGCTTTATATTGTATATACCTTCTGTGATGGACTGGCGACCTGCAGGGTGTACCCCCGCCTCTCGCACAATGTGCGCTGGAGATAGGCACCGGTAGACCACCGTGACCCCAAAAAGGGAATAAACGGGTTGGAAAATGAATGAATGAATGAATGTGTATACCTTTTTAACGGATCTCATGTACTTCTGAGAACAGTCTGAAATTGGTACAGTCTGTGAATACTTATAGGCTATACAGGCAAACACATCGGCACCATTTAATTACTCTACATTATTAAAAAGGAGCCTTTTGTACGGGGAAAACAACAACAACAACGACAAAGACATAAATCCATAAGCATAGCATGCGGAGGCGTGACTTAATATGTCATGCATATTCATTTCAGTTGTCCTCACAACGTTAATTGAAAAAATGGACCGACATTAAAGCATTATTTGGACTAATCATCCACGTCACTAATAAATATGAATAAAATAAAATGGCATTAAAGACATAAAGTTGAGACAAATACTTCACCTCCCCCAAAAAATAGGGAGAGGGCAGAGCATTTTGTTCATATTTTTCTTGGTGTCCTTATCATAAGAATACCCACCTTCTAAACACAACAATAATAGCTAAACTTTTCATCACAAAAAGCTTATTTGGCACAAAATCTCTTTATACAAGATCACACTATTGTATTTAACTATGGTTTATCTATGTTTCAACACGGAATAGCCAGTTTCATTTTGGCAAATATTTCTGAATTTTACCATTCACCATTGCAATGTGAGACTCTATTTAAGTTGTTCTTGATTTTGTGAACACATTTTACAAACTATGATTAGTCGAGTGAGAGTTTTATTTGATCAATGATCGTTTCATTCTGAGAGAAGAAAACACTGAGTGATGAAATGGAAATGCGGTCACATGATGTTTCCACTTGCTGCAGGGCGTTACCGGGCCATTGGGCTGCATGCAGCTATCACCTCTGCTTGCGGATTGCAGTCTGGCAGAGCTCTGCGAGTGTGTTGCTTTTTACACATCCCTCTCTCTCGCAGTTCTGTTCCCATGAGAAAAACAACTTCTCTGGTCGCGCTTAAAACAGCTCCGGGCTTTGCAAACATTGAATTGTTTTTCTGAAAATGATGCTGGTTCAGGTTTTATTTCAGAGGGTTAAATATGCGATGGGTGGTAATTTAGAATGCCCGGTGAGAATGCTGGAGCGCCGTGGGTTCATCCCGGTCATCAGCAGAAACCAGTGAGCAGAACAAATCTGACCAGAACTGCAGCATCCCAATATTTAACATTACAATCATGCAAACCTTTAAAAAAAAATAACATGAAACTTAAGGCTATAAAAATGTAGCAAGATGAGACTATACATTATAATATACATTATACGTATATTTTGCTAAATAAAATGGAAGCTTGAGAGGGTCTTTGAGAGCAGGGGTCATGAACTTTGATCGGGAGGCGTATGTTGGTGAATTAAGTGCCGTGATTGTCGTTCATTGCAGCAAAACTGCTTTGCTTTGACTAATGGGAGCAATAAACTCAACAAAGTCCATAAAACCCTAAAAGTTATATATACAGTATACTCCAAAAGTCTAAATTAGCAGGGTGAATGTGATTTTCTTACAGAGACACAACATGTGAACTTTGCAGCCTCTTAGTTTTGATCTCAACAAGACGGGAAATGTATCTAAGTTTGGGGATATTTCCAATCATAATAGATTTACAGGGAAGTATTAAACGCGTTATTAAGCCTAACAGCAGGACACAACTGGCACACGACCATACGGCCGTGACGTCATTTACACCTCAGCGCCAAGCCGCGCCAGCATCTTTATAAAGCCTAGAGCCAGCCAAGAGCTCATCATTGTTGACGAATTTCTTCAAGCAAGACGAAGCAAACGGAATATACCACGGGAAAATTGTCCAGACCTCTCCACGAGTAACGCCATCATGGTTATCCCAAAAGTGGCCAGTCGGCGACCGACCAAAAGAGTGAGTAAAACCCAACGTTTATTCAGAACAAGCGAAAATACTTTTTGAATATATTGGATTTTTCTTGATTGTATTTTAACAATTAGCATAAGTGGAGAAAAAAAAAGATTTTTTTTATTATTGATTTACACTTGGAAAGAAATGTAAAGTAGTGTTCTCCGCAGATACTGAAACCGGTCATTGAGAAGAAGCGGAGAGACCGCATCAACCAGCGCTTGGATGAACTGCGAACGCTTCTTCTCGACAACACTCTAGACTCGGTAAGAAACTGAGACTAGTGGATGAAACGCAGTTAGCTGTGCAGAAAGTTGTTCAGGGCATAAAGCAAATACCCTTCCTTTCAGCGGCTTCAGAACCCCAAATTGGAAAAGGCAGAGATATTGGAGTTAACGGTGGAGTACATCCGGAACAAAGCTCTACCAGTGAGAAATGCTCAAGGTAAGTTCTGTTTTCAGCTCCAGTGTCATTTAAGGGCTTTCTCTCAAATATGGATTTCAACCATTCATTATGTAACCAAAAAAATCTATTTTTCACTTTTTGTAAAGAAAAATTGAATTACAGGGTTTAATTTGCATATTTTTTTATGGAACAGCTCTCACATATTGTGTGTTGTGTAAACTTGCTGAACTTGAAATTAAATCAAACAATTCATATTTAAAGTGCAGTAAACCACAAAATACAAGTCATCGTCTCTTTCTAACATTTTTTACAATCTTGTTCACAAAATGAGCTGTAGTAAATTGTGTTCTTTTTTTGGGATGAACACTTTAAATTGATAGCAGTTTGTGACAAATGCTTTGGCTGTATGAGTCTAATTTTGACAATGTCTCTCCTGTCTTCCCTCCCTTTTCCACTTTTCAATTACTCACTCATCTAACCCAAAAATTAACCCCTTGCTCAAACTCCCTGGCATGTGATTTTGGAAACAAATAACCCAAACACTTTGCTTTTATTTCTGAATTTCTTTTTTTGTTTTATTTCTAACCAATATTCGTCTATTAATTAACACCCTAAACTTAACGGCTTCCATTTTTATTTTATATTTCTTTTTGCTCACATCCACCTTCATACCCCTCACCTCCCCCTAACATAGAGTCTATCATAGACCCTGACCCGCATGATGCTAATCCTCAAAATCTGACATCGAGGAGACCCCATGTACCCTTCACCTCAGCTCCAGAATCCTTCAGTGTCCAGATGCCCAACAACCCGATGTACAAGGCAGGTTTCAGAGAGTGCCTTACCCGCCTGACTAACTTCATAGACTGCGTAGAGCCATCTCAACGCGACAGCTTTGTCCAAGGCCTTTGCCACCACCTTGACTCCTATAGCAGCACTCTTTCCCAAAACCGAGTGTCCCACCACCACCCATGGATCCCAAATCCAGATTTGCCTTGCCGGATGGACATCCCGGTTCCAGCTATAGCCAGCGCTGAGCCCTTTTCTTACACCAGTAGTTTATATACCAAATCCTTCCTGCCTTATCCAACAGGAACACATCCATACCTATCTCCTCCATACTCCATCTCTCCTCCACCTTCTCCTTCCTACTCAAGTAGCTCTCCTCCTTTTTCCAGCTCTCCAACATACCTCTCTGTCCCCTGCCATTTCCCATTTCCTCCCAGCATCTCACCTCTTTCTAGTGACTCTTCATCATCAACATCATCATCTGTAAGTCTTCCTGCAGTCCCTGTAGTCCCAGGACCTCATCTTCAAGTTAAGGTGGCTTCACCGGTTCCACATCAACAGAACCAGTCTGCTACGTCAAGCCAACCGAGGACACTGAGACGAGCTTTGTTTCAAAGCCAGCCTCTGACTGTATGGAGGCCATGGTGAGCAGAACTTCAGACACTTAATGAACCACATCTTCCATGCAGAGCTCTCTTAAAGAGACAGTTCACTCACTGGCCATCACCCTAAAGTGGTTTCAAGTTACATTTTAAACTATTTATTGTTGGATTTCATTAAACTTAATCTGAGCCTGCTGTTCTCTTATTGTGATCTTCTCTAGGAAATGATTAAACGGTAAAAGCTTGAAACAAGTGGCGGGAGGGGGAATTAAGACATGTGTTTTATATATTTGTAAGGTGAACTGTCCCTCAAGAGTTTACAAAAGGCCTCATTGTTTCTGTCTCTAGTGCAAGTGTCTTCACTAGAAGAGAGCTCTGTAGTACTGAAAACTTGAACAATATCCAAAACCACCCCTTATATAGTTCAACTGAGCTATAACCCAAATGCAATGATAAAACTCTTTTCTGAATCTGGCCAAATGATTGTTTCTGGATTGTTATTTTAAGAGTTGAACGAAAAAAGACTTTAAAATGTAAGAAATAGCTGTATCAGTTACAGGCTTGTTTAGTGATTCATACTCTATATAGGGGTGTTTTTTGGATTTAACTTTGGTTTTCAGTGTGTGCGGTCACTTGATGACTGTGGCAAGTTTCTGTGTTGCTCTGTAAACTAATTTCCTACCTAAAGTGCTTTATTCTGTAAAAGCTGTGTAAATATATTTATTCATTGTAAAGTATCTGTACATTTCTTCACTTATTAAATCTCTATCATTTTGTTATTGTGTTTGGCTTCTTTTTTCAAATTGGAATCAAATACAGATCACTTTTGATTAATAAATTTGACGTTTTAACAATGCCATAAAGTTTACGTTTAAAACCTTTTCAAACAGAAAAGTAAACAACATAAAAGTATATATAGAAATTGCATAGAAAATATCTCAAAGATATTGTAGAGTCTTCTTGTAGAGACCCTGTTCTTAAAAGTAGTAGTTAAACATTTTAAAATAAATGCTATTTTTAGATGTTTTCTTCACAGTTCTAAAGGATCCGAGGCATAAACCTGTGTATTTGTCCATTTTCTACCGAAGTATTGTCTTTAAACCTGAACTTAACCATAAAAATCTACTTGATAATATTTAACCCATAGCATTTGATTAACGCATGAGTAATTATATTCAGACGTCACAGAGCTAAAACCAAGAACCATTTGGTTTTAGTGCTCAAGTTGGGCCACCGCAAAGGTAGACTCCGAGCGTTGTCAAAGAGCGTCCTCTAGTGTTTGCATATCACTTAACACTTAGCCAACTCTAGATGGTAATAAGTCTCTAGTCTAGTTAGATAGAAGGCACTGTTTGACAAATCTCTGCACTTAACTTTGTTTTCTGAACAGTTTTTTGCATAGACAGACCATTGTCAGTTACATGAGTGGTTGACATATATGACTGGAAAAGTGGTTGTTGTTGTTTTTACTTTAAATATCATACCTGAAATAATTTGGTGTGTAGTTGTGACTCTTACATTTCCAAATATATGGTATGTTCTATTGAAAATATACATTTTCAATCAACATGCTGCATCAAAATCGTAAAATGTCATATTGTGTGACGTGAAAGCATTACTTTATATTTTCATATGTGAAAATTGACAAAGCATTTTGTCAACTCACCTCCTCAATCAAGACTTCTTTAATATGCGTCCTCTAATGTTTCTGTGCAATAATCAGGTTTAATTTTCAAAGTCATCATGCAAAGGAGGGTATATATATATATATCGATGGTAGAAAAAAAACAGGGTGGGGAAAAAATAGGCTGGACGAAAAAAATCGACGGTAGGAGAAAGAAATCTGGGTGGGAAAAAATAAAGGTGGAAACAAATATTATGCACTAATATTATAACACGTTTGTTATTGGGCCAACAGTAAGTTAATGCATTTTAACATGAGATATCCTACTGAATATACAGTTTAACGCAAGTAAAATATAATAATCTAATAATGTTTTTACAGTGCTGTACACTCGAACTATTCAAATACAGCCATGACCCTTTAGGGACTCCGTACAATTCACAGTGTCGAGAGGAGCGCTAAAATTTTAAACAGATGCGCTAAAATGTAATTAACCTAAAAGCCACAGACTTTCAGAGTTGAGAGAGCACTTACATTTGGCTCCAATTCTCAGACAATAAATGAATACCAAGCAAATGAAGATAAAAAGAATGAATTTAGATTTTTTTTAATCAAACGTGTTTTAATACCTCTGTGACCTCAATGTTTTGAAGAAAAAATTAATAAATATCGAATGTATATGAACACGTGGAGTTATCGGGGAAAGGGGCAACATTTAACTCTTTGTTGCAAACTTAAAAAAAGAAATGAAACTGTGAGAATTTAAAGGTCTAGAATGAGTCTTTCTCTCCTAACTAAGTTTACACCTTTTCCCCCCAGAGGTATCTAAAAGCAGTTTTATAATAGCTGGGTTAGTAAGTGACCAAAAGGAGAGCACCCTTCTACCCGTAGTGAGGGGCGTACAGAGATCGCGTCGAGGCCTAAGAAAGGGGCTTCCAGCAAGAGATGTCGTCCTATAAAGGGGCAGGTAAGGATGCATCATTCCCCTTTTTTATTCCCTCCTCCGACTCTCCGAAGGGAGGGAATAAAAAAGGGGGCAACAATCCAACCACAGACCTGGGATTTATCTTCGACCTAGGGTGCACTGTCAAGAGTGCTGGGAACCAAGCTGTTCTTGCCCTTGCACATGTTCTAGAAGACTCAATGGGGGGACATGCATATAAGCGTGTCGTCATGGGCCAGCACTGTGCTAGAGCATCTGCCCAGAGAGGACCCAGGTACAGAGAGTAGATCAGCTGCCAATTTTGTGCCCCATCACCTTAGAATATTGAGTGGACATTAATTAATTAATTATATGATCTGCATTGAATATTTAAGATGTGAAGTGCTATTTAAATGAATGCTGGTGACATAAGTGTATATCTTTGTAAAGAGTTGTTTAATTATTTAAATGTTTTATATAAAAGGTACAGACTGGATGAGAATGAGTTGTGTTATTAAGCTCAGAGTTGGAGCTATCAGAATGAAGAACACCTGTTGGGTAATTAGCGTAATCACATGTACAGGTGTCTACATAGCCAGGTAACCTTCAGCTCAACAGTTAGAGGCTCAGTTGAGAAGAGAGTAACATTGTAATCTTGACAAGCGCACACAAATGGAGGATTGCTAAGAAGCAGCTTGAGGTTTGACTGCTTCATGTCAAGACCTTATTTGAAGCAGTTTGGAGTATTGGCCTTTTATGGTTACTCAACTCAGCTGACTGAGAGTATGGGTAGATTTATGGTAGCATGTGGTTGATGGCCTGTGGCTGTTGAGAGCCAGGTATCACACATCTGTATAAAGGGATGGGGTTCATTAATATTAGAGGTTTTTATTATTAAGCATTCTTTAATTTCTGTTTTCTTTAAGTGTTTTGTTTGGAGCTTGCGATTTTTATCATTTGTCGGTTTGCTATAACAACGAGACAAAACTGAATACAATTTCAACATGTACCAAACCTTCTTGTGTCCATCTACTCCCTGACACTAGTACCTTAAAATTTTCTCTTGCTAATTTATCACAGGGAATTGTCCTGAGAGGCAAACAGGTCCATCTGAACTTCGCCAAACTGTGGGAACATGAACAGCCATAAGGGACAGAGTATTTTCTGACTCCGGGGTAGCAGTTACAGATGAGAGAGTGGAGGTGATGTCAATCACTGGGACTGTGGCTCCCGTATCCCTCAGAAGCCTCTGAAAAAGTTTCAGAATGACCACTCGTCCAAAAGACACTCGACAACTGATGTTTCTGATCTGTTCAGGCTGGCAGGAAGAGCAAGAGATAATGGCTGTGTCCCAATCCAGAAGTGTGCATCCTCCCAAGGGCGCATTTTAAGGCCACTCACGTCACAACGGTGCACCAAGTATCCTTAAAATGCAGCCTTGAAATGCGTTCTACTTTCCTCTGAATTCGGAGGATGCATTGCAACCATCCTTCATGGCCTCAGATATCCTACAAATGCTTTTCAGTGTTTTTTTTTTTCATTAGAATCAAAACAAAACGCACTTGAATTTGTATTTACATGTAAGTAACACGTTTTTTTTAAATAAAGAACAGTATATTCAAGCTTTAAAAGCTGGTAGTGATTGGTGAATTGCAAAACATATTATTAATTTTAACATTTATTGTAAACATTAACACATGCAGCCAACTAAATGTTAATGAAGTATTGGTGGATGTCTTTAGAAGCAGACGAAGGAGTTTTAAAAACTTATGAAAACAGAATAAAGCTAGAACAATATACTGGTTTAAATTACACACTACATAAAATAGAAAATAAATGTGGGAAATGTGACCAATTCAACCAAAACGAAAACTCACAACACGTTTTAATGCAATGTATTCAAAATTAAAAAAAAAAAGACAAAGAAAGAAATAGAACAATTAAAAACAAACCCTAAAACCCTAGAAAATAAATTAAGCAACGAAAGAACTTACAGTGATCTTACAAATTTATTAGACACAAAACATAAATATAAAACAATCACATAAAGAAAAATATTAATAATACAAGAACGTTTCATTCATTCAATTCGGGATCCAAACTACTGATTCAGCTGGTGGCGCTAATGCAACATAAAGCAAACTGCCAAAAACAAAAGAAGGATAAGAGGCTAGAGCGCTAGACCATCCTGTTTACCAAGGGTTTTTGCAGCGTTCGGAGGACCCTCCCAAGCCGTAGCCTTAAAGGCTGGGTAGAAAGGATTGGGTTACAGCCGTGGTGAAAGTGCTCATGAAGAATCCTCCTTAAATGAGTGCTAGTGAGTTACAGAGTGAGGTCTTTGACATACCAAAACTTCAGCAAGCTAGCTTATTCAAACATGCCCATGGCTGACTTTTATAGCACTGTCCTTAGAGCAAAGGAAAGTCCCATGTATTATCGGATCAATAAGGCCATAGATAGAGAGGATGAGTGGCTACGCAGGCGTAATAAGAGTGTTGAAGATCCCTCTGCTGAGGTTGTCATGATGTTTATATCACATTGTCCAGACCCAAATCTTGCCTTGTCCTTCCAGTTTAAACTAGCTGAGCAGTGGAGTGCAGCTGAAGTTCAAGAGAGGCTGGATAGTCATTTGAGAGATCTGAGGTCTTCATTGAGAACTCAGCACCCAATGCAATTACCAGCTTACAACCAGTGTATGGTTATGTATCTCCCAGCCCAGTCTTTACCCCAGTGAATAATTTCAATCCTATTGCAATCCAATTTCAAATCTTAGTGCACTGCTTCACTAGCCTCGGACAACAAAATTAAGGCAAATGGATTCAAACATCAAATGCAACTTTAACATGATGTGTAAGGTCTGCAGTTCAAAGCAACACACCACATTTGCATTGCAGACACAACAGGCTCTGTCGTTAGTGCTTCACTCCTGGTCACGTTAAGAACGACAGTCCCAGTGTCCAGCATGTAGCCTCTGTTAAACTGACCAATCCATGTGATGAAAGGGTTAACATGGGTAAGTTAAGTGAAAGCTCCCTCGTTGAAGAAACAGACGTCAAAAATGTGTATGTAAACAGCTGCAGATTAATACCAGAGGATAAAACTGTTCTGTTTGTGGGATCCCAAAGAGTAGATGGGGCAAGTGAGTTGTTTTATGCCCCTGTGTCAATTGGTGGTTGTCATACATTGAAAGGGTAAATGGACTCTGGTGGTATGTCATATGAAGAGAACGAGTCCAAATTGTAAGCTGAAGGTCTTCTTCCACATTCAGAAAGGAATCAATGTCGTGCTTGTTGGCTGTGGAGGTCTTACTGTCCAACCAAAATGCATATATGATTTGGAGATTGAAGTGTATGGATTCAAGTTCATTGTCCCAACTCTTGTGGTTCCTGGCCAAAAAGACGAGTTCATGCTAGGGAGTAATATGATCAAATGCATTATGCAGTAGATGAAATCACGTGACAAATACTGGGAAGTTGTCTCCTGTAACAACAGTAACCCTGATTGTCAAAAATTCTTTGAGCTTCTGAGCGGTACTTCTCGATGGCCTGGTCCTCAACAGCCCGATAAACTTGGCACAGTGAAACTCTGTAATGCCTTCACTCCCCAAAAGTGAAAACCTCGTCTGGGGTAAGTTGCCCGCAAATGTCCCAGACTCCCTAGGTAGCACTGTCATTGTTGAACCTACAACTGCACGGGCAACCCCTAGAAACATCCTCGTTGACAGAGTAGTTACACCCATGTGGCGTGATAGGTGGGTGCCAATGAAAGTACTTAACCCCAATGCTGTTGCAGTTACAATGCTAAACTAGCTGATGTTTCCCCTTGTATCAAATACCTCACTGCCACACAAGGGTTGAGTAAAGTTGAGAGTAAACCTCCAAGTCCACCCCAGAGCTGTTCATCTTCTAATCTGGTGCAGACGCTGGAGGATTGTGGCCTGGAGGATGTCAACATCGAAGGTTGTGAAGTTTCCAAAGAGTAGAAAAGGATGTGTTTTCCAAAGATAAGCTAGACTGTGGTGAAGTGAAAGATTTTATGCACAGAATTCATCTGTATGATGAATGCCCGTTCCGTCTACCCTATTGTCACATACCATCTGCCTACTACCAAAAACTGAAAGAGGTTCTATCAGAGATGGAAGAGAAAGGAATAATCAGCAAGTCCATCAGAGAATATGCATCCCCTCTGGTTATGTTATGAAAAAAAGATAGTTAGCACTGACTTCTGTTGGCTTAATGCCAGAAAGACCAAAGATGCGCACCCTTCGCCACACTAAGCTGACTGGCTTGCAGCCTTGGGGGAATGCCTTTTTCAGCACCATGGATCTCACATAAGGGTTTTATAATATCACACTCCATGAGTCTGACCGGCATTACACTGCTGTAACAACCCCTATGGGGTTATATGAGTACAACCGGCTCTCTCAAGGCTTGTGCAATAGTCCAGTGTCCTTCATGCGCATGATTCTCAGTATCTTTGGTTACTGTAACTTTTCCAGTCTGCTCTGCTACCTTGACAATCTGTTGATTTTTGCTCCGTCTGAGCAAGAGGCATTGAAACGGCTGGAAGTTGTGTTTTCCAGGCTGAGATCCAATAACCTGAAGCTTGCTCCAAAAATGCCAATTTCTGAGATTGTCTGTGAAGTTTTTGGGCCATGTAGTGGATCGTGGGGGCGTGTCGGTTGATGAGGATAAGGTTTGTCATTTCTGCTTTTGCCAAAGCAAAAAATGATGAGGAAGGATGGGGTGGCATCATCACGGATGAATTTTAGATCATTCCTTGGGATGGTGTTGTACTATCAGGCATTCTTTCTGAGATTCTCAAGCATCACAAAACCATTGTTCAACTTAACAGCTGGTCAGAAACTGGTGATATACACTGTCAGGCACATATAGAGAGTTAGCACCAGACTGTGGTGCAGCCCTTGACTCACTAAAAAGATCCCTGGTCGAGAGTGTAATGCTGGCCCATTCTGATTTTGAATGACCATTTCTGTTATGTACCGACGCTTCATTAGATGGCTTAGGTGCTGTGCTATCACAAATTCCAACTGGTGAAGATAAAGCAAGGCTGATAGCATTTGCAAGCAAAGCCCTGAACCACAGTCAAATGAAGTATCATGCGCACAGATTAGAATTCCTAGCACTTAAGTGGACAGTGAGCGAAAAGTTCAGTAACTTGTTTAAAGGTCAAGAGTTTTCAGTGTGGACTGACAACAACCCACTTACCGTACATACATCACGACCAAATGTTAAAAGTTAGATGCATGCGAGCAACGCTGGGTCTCAAAACTTGCTCCATACAGTCAACGGCTCTTGTCAGAGCCCTACTCTGAGTTGTTGGGGCAAGTACACAACATTTAAAGACAGTAGTGTATAAGAAGTGTTCAGACATGTGTGTCAGCTTGCAAACAGTGGAAGCAGATCTGCCCGGGGCCAGACTAGGAACATCAATTTCTGCAGATGATGTGTCTTCCATCTTGTCCTCCTGCAATGGGTGGGAAATTGTAACTCATTGTCGAGCAACATCACTCAAAGAACACATTGCCTCTTTAATTGGTGGTGATAATGTGGTGCTTCTTTCCCTTTTCTCCTCTCGGATCTGCAAGAGCATCAGCATAGAGATCCTGTTATTGCTGGAGTGTCTCATTATGTCAATAGAAAACGCAGACAGTCAGGCGTGAATATGCCAGTGAAAACCAGGGCGTTATGCTGATCCTGACGCAATGGGATAAACTTGCAGTGAGCAATGACATCCTGTATAGATCCATTAAAGATCCACTCACCAAGCACAAGAAATTCCAGTTCGTCCTTCCAGAATCCCTGCACTAATCATTATTCTACTTGGTTTGGAAGAATAATCGAGCCAGTTTTTTCAGTCAATGGTTCAAGTTGAAACTATGTTAGGTTTAGATCCCAGTTTAGAGGTGATCAATGTTTGAATTTACAACAATGGTGAGTGTATTATCGTGCATCGTTAGTGCATTTTTATAACTATTGACAAGTATCAATACTGTACATAGTTTACCGTAGCATAAATATGAATGCAGATATGCACAATATTCAATAATTAAAGTTCCTCCATGTTCTAAAAGACAGAACACAGCTGAAACCATCCATGGACCCCTTTACAAACCTCAGAGACTTCATCCTCATATCGTTGGCCAGATCATCGCCAGACCAAGCTGGTTGCTCAACCATCCAGAAAGTACATCAGAAACTAGTGAGTCCAACCAAGGTAGACCTTCAAGCACCCCTGCCCCACCTCTTTACCATTCCCTCATCCTTCTACCCTTTGCCTTTTTTAGGGGGTACACAATATGGCAACGCATCCGAGCAAGCCTGTACATTTGTACCCTTCACTAATGCCAACAATCTTAAGGCAGGTCGAGATGGTCAAACTCCTGAATAGAAATCTAAATAATTACATTTATAAAGGAATCAAAAGTGTTTGGTGAGCAAATCTTTTAAAATCCCAATTGGCTGCCAAAATAGTCATTTTTACATGGCCAAATGAAACTAAAAATACTCTTAATTTTACTGAAACTTTTCGGAAGCATCTTATTTGTATTTTTGTGTACAATGAGCAATTCTTTACCCTGTGTGTGAATGTTGCCCTGTGATGGACTGGTGACCTGTCCAGGGTATACCCCCCCTCTCTTGCCCAATGTGTACACAGAAAAGAAATTTAGGGGAAACGAAATGGAGCACCATCTGAAATCTTCCAAAGACCACCAAATTGGCCAGCCCCGAATACACAGTAATGTATTTCGGCAAAGGAAGACACATTTTGACAAAAATAGCGTTGTAGTTTACACACATTAAATGAGGGGTCATTTGTCTAATAAGAGCACTTAGGCCTTGTGCTGTTCTTGGTTCACCCAGATCTGCCGAATGTACTAGAAAAGCCAATCAGAAATGAAAGACCAAACATCACTGCAAATAACAACACAATTACAAAACATGAGCATATTAAATGCAACAGTTTATTTGGTGATTTCGACAAATCAAAACAATCATTTATTTTCCAACCTCCTAAATTCCTTTTGGCGTCACGGGTTCAATTAGAAGGTTGCCGGTTCAAGGCTCACCGGTGACCTTCCTGGAAGGAGTTTGCATGTTCTCCCTGTGCTTGCGTGGGTTTCCCCACAATCTCAAAAAAAGTGGTTTGGTTAATTGAATAATCTAAATTCCTCTTAGGTGTGAATGAATGCTGTCCTGTCCAGTGTGTACCTGTGCCTCTCGCCCAATGTCCGCTAGAGATAGGCACCAGCAGACCCCCATGACCCCAAGAGTATATAAGCCGGTTGGAAAATGGATCAATGGGGTTGTGATGGCATTTAACTGTGAAAGGCAAAGATACAACATGGCCAAGTTGCCAGTCCATTGCAGAGCTGAAATGATCATATTTAGAGTTTATCTTTCTTACACAAAAATTTCCGAGCTGATAAAAATCCAACTTTCTTTTGCATTGTAAAATATTGGCTTTTGAACCAATTTCATATACTACATGTAAATATATTTTTAACACTTAATATTTCCAGCATAACTTAATACCTTTCACCAGAGTATTGAAAGTGAAAGACAGCAGTTTACTGAAATGCCACTGGTGCTGTCTTACAGCACAATACGAATTTTACATAAACGTAAGAATGGAAATTAATAATAGGGAAATGCATGTGTAAATGGAAATATCATGAGAACGAAGGTAAGAGAGGGCGCGTGATACGAGGACAGAGAAATGGGGAGAATAACGGAGCATTGGTTCATGGCATGCAGCTGAAATGTTTGAATTATAAAAATAATGTTCACAACAGAGTATTCAACCATTTAAACCACGGTAAACAATATAGTGGTAAAGCTTTGACTGGGTTATTGACTAACTTGTGTGGAATGCGGTGGAAAAAAAAGTTTTGTTGTTAAAGTCTTAATTTCCTAGTTACATTGGAACTAAATTCAGTTCCCATTCCCATGTCAAATGTAAGACCTTTAAAATATGTAACGCACGCACACAAAGTTCAATGATGACTCATGAGACATAACGTTTGAAACTTTATTTCCATCTTCTGACTAGTACACAATGTTTGGGCACAGTGAATTTGTTTGGGTCTTCACACATTCACTTTAGAAAATGTAACTTAATGTATACATAAAAAAAACCCTAAACAACTCCACATGCACACAATAAAAACAGAAACTTGATGCTTAACTTGATCAGAGAAAAATGAAGGTTCAAAGTATCAAAAGTAAAAATATTCATTTACTTAAAAATAATTACCTTCTAAACTCAAACCAATGCACTTTCTAATGAAAGCTGATGTTTCTGCAGAACAAGCTGATCCAGATCAAGCAACAGGCTCCGGATGAGATACTTCTTGTAAAGATGAGGTCAAGCCTGAAGGAGAAAAACACAATATTATTAACTACAATGATAATGTGACATGGTCACTAGCTACGACACAGCGAACACAATGTTCCAGCGGACGAGGAAAGAACCAGCCGATGGAAACACGCTGGCTCCGAAGACATTCCGCTGACTCTGCTCTCCCTCCATAACATACACACACGCGGACAGAAAACCACGAGCATGCCAAGAATGAAGGTGCGGCGAAATCTCACATTACATTCACTACTCTGCCAAAGTGGGTAATTTACTGTAAAATCAAATTACCGTGCGCGAATACGACTCGAGGACAAACACATCACGTACCTTGACTGAAACAACGAAAGAACGAAGAGAGGCTGGGCGAATCAATTTATGCGGAAGATGACGTCATGGGAGGCAGCGACGGTATCCAATCCTCAGAGGTTAAAAAGATGGGAGGGATTAAGAGCTGTCTCTTATACACATCTTGCTGTGATTGGACAAGGTTGACACAGCTAAAATTAGTTTTCAATGGAGCATGCAACTGTGACTCCGCAATCTTTGAGGATTTTACTCATTTTAGCTGTGTCAACCTTGTCCAATCACAGCAGCTGTAACTTCGTGGAGGTCTGGCGTTTATTGCAGGATTCCTCAGGGAAGAACCACCCATGAGTCCATTTGACCCACTTGTCAAACAACAAATCGCATTTCAGTTCACACAGCATCATGTTTTGGGGGCATGGGAATGTTACCATAGACTTACCAACTGGCCAGCATGCAAATCCATTAGGCCAACAGGTCAAAACATCCCCTTTTGACTCCAATAACTGCCTTAAACAAAACTCTTTTAAAGAGGGTACGTCATGAACTTCACAAAGAATCCAATGTTTAGTTGTTCTTTATAATTGCTTCTTTTCAGTACACAAGATTGATAGGTCTTTCAAGTACGGCTGTTTCCTGGTGGAACGAGTTCGACACTCACTTCTCCCTGGAATCTGGCTAAGGTAAACCAACCAGATTCTGTCTTCAGGATATTCAGTGTTGCAGCACTCTAGAAGTTCATTCATTCATTTTACAACCCGCTTTCCCCTTTTGGGGTCATGTGGGTCTGCCAGTGCCTATCTCCAGCGCACATTGGGCAGGGGTACACCGTAGATGCTAAAGGTTCTACCATATTTTTGTCTATGTAGTGCTTTTGAGGATTGCATTTTTGTTGTTGGAGTTCTCTATTTCTCTGGAATTTGACTGTAACTTTTCCGGACCTCAGACATAAAGGAAATTTGGTAAGTGGACCTTTCAAGCTTAAATTTCAGTACCCTCTAAACGAAATATATCTCTAAACCACTTAAGATCTCCATTGAAATATGTTTGCAGATATATTCAATAGATTTTTTTTACTTTTTTATATCTCTAAATGAATTATGACAAGATATATCTAATTTGCTGAATAAATAATAATAATAATAATAATAATAATAATAAAAAATAATAATTAGTATTATTATTATTATAGTTAGAAGGTTGCCGAGGCTCCCCAGTGACTGGTGAAGGAGTTTGCATGTTCTCCCCGTGCTTGCCTGGGTTTCCTCCGGATACTCCGGTTTCCACTAAATCCCCAAAACATGTGAATAATTAAATAATCTAAATTCCCTTTGGTGTGAATGTTGCCCTGCGATGGACTGGTGACTTGTCCAGGGTGTACCCCACCTCTCGCCCAATGTGCACTGGAGATAGGCATCGACAAACCCCCGTGCACACTGCACACTGTTCAGACAACAGTTCAGAAGGTGGTGGGAATGCTTGTGCTCATGCAGGGCCTTATGGGAGGCTAGCGCTCTGTGTTACTAGACCTTCCCAGCATTTGGGTCTGAGATGATCAAGTTGTGAGGCTTCCAGGGTCTAAAGTTCGCTCCGTAAAGGTTCATGGTGTATTTGAGTATTGCGCAGCCTAGTCTCATTCTAGCGATAGAATTAGAATTTCTCTATCTGCTCCTTGCTTCTTACAGGAAAATTGTAAAAATTACAAGATACTTTGCAAATCTACTTTGCTGACACCATATCAGTAGAAGTTCCCCCAGAGGGGAGTTAATACGGTCAACCTCACATGTTAAATTAATTGACTGTGTCTGGATGTGTAGATACTATATGTAATATTACAGCGTTATATTCATTCATTCATTCATTTTCATTCCCGCTTATTCCCTTTCGGGGTCACGGGGGTCTGCCGGTGCCTATCTCCGGCACACATTGGGCGAGAGGCAGGGGTACACCCTGGACAGTTCGCCAGTCCATCACAGGGCAACATTCACACACATTCACACACATTCACACCCTAAGGGGAATTTAGCTTATTCAATTAACCTATCCGCATGTTTTTTTGGGGATTGTGGGGGAAACCGGAGCACCCGGAGGAAACCCACGCAAGCACAGGGAGAACATGCAAACTCCTTCCAGGAAGGTCACCGGCCAGCCTTGAACCGACAACCTTCTACCTGGA
>SRMA01027335.1:34655-157224 GCA_007224835.1 Danionella cerebrum
CCACCGTCCTCTTAATGTTCACAAAAACGACAGGTAGAAGGAAGGATCCTCGCTACTCACTGGACAGGACTTGACTTGGCTAAGCTGCTGAGAAAGAGTTCAGATGAGAATCTTCCGGCGTAGTAGCAACTAAGACAGGTAAGAATAATCGTCTGACAGGGAGAAGCCGAAGAGGGATCATTAAGAAGGTGTGCTAATCAGCGCGCGACGGGAAACCGGTGCGCATAATAGAAACCGGCAGGTGCATTGAATGAGAAAAGGAGAGAGGAAAAGAAGTAATTAAACAGAACATAGAATCTAATTAGACAGAACACAGAAACTACTAACACTGCCCCCCCCCTAAGGAGTACCTCCAGGTACTTCGAGAGAGCGCGAGCGAAAAAACTGGTCAATGAGAGACCTGTCAAGAATATTACGTGCGGGAACCCAGGAGCGCTCCTCGGGACCAAAACCCTCCCAGTCAACCAGAAACTGATATCCCCGACCCCTACGACGAGCCTCCAAAAGACTCTTAACTCGATAGGCAGGTTCCCCATCTACGATCAGGGGAGTCTTGGCAGAGCGAGATGCATTAGCGGCAGGTGGGATGAGTGGTTTAATACAGGAAACATGGAATACCGGGTGAATGCGTGACATAGAACTAGGGAGGCGCAAGCGCACCGCGACAGGACTGATAACCTTAGTGATAGAGAACGGTCCAATAAATCGAGGTGCCAGTTTACGACAAGGATGCTGATTAGGAAGATTGCGTGTGGCCAGCCATACCCTCTGACCGCAAATATAATTGGGTGCTTGGCGGCGATTGCGGTTACTATAACGACACATGCGTTCCTGAGACCCAAGTAGCGTGGCTCTGGTGAGCCTCCAGGAACGGCGAGCGCGAGACATAAACCCACGAATGCTGGGTATTGCCGCCTCGCTCTCCTGAGAAGGAAAGAGAGGCGGCTGGTAACCAATGGAGGCGGCAAAAGGAGAGACACCTGTGGCGGAGGACGGGAGGGAGTTATGAGAATACTCGGCCCAAGATAAATAATCGATCCAGGAAGCTGGGAATTTGGAAGTAAGGCAGCGCAAGATGCGAGCCAGGTCCTGGTTGGCCCTCTCTGATTGACCGTTACTCTGCGGGTGAAACCCGGACGACAAGGAAGCCGAAGCTCCGAGCGCTCTACAAAACTCTCTCCAGACCTGGGAGGTAAATTGGGTACCACGATCCGAAACAATATTAGTGGGGATGCCATGGAGTCTGATGACATGATCTAGAAGGAGCTTGGCGGTCTCCAAAGCGGATGGCAATTTAATCAATGGAACGAAATGTGCCGCCTTCGAGAAGCGATCTACCACCGTCATAATTACAGTGTGGCCACGAGAAGAAGGCAAACCTACGATGAAATCGAGAGAGATATGCGACCACGGACGGGAGGGAACCTCCAGTGGGTAAAGAAGCCCATGTGGAGGAGCAGTCTCCGTCTTGTTGCGTGCGCAAACGGAACAAGAACGGACGAAGGCGCGGACATCCATGCGGATCGATGGCCACCAGAAGCGCTGGCGCACTACAGCCTCAGTAGCACGGGCACCGGGGTGTGCAAACAATTTAGACGAATGACACCAGCGTAACACTCTCTCCCTCATCTCCTCGACCACAAATAATTTCCCCTCAGGACAGTCCAATGGAGGGTCCACGGAACGAACGGCGTCTTCGACCTCACGTTCGATTCCCCAAGAGATTCGTCCGATTACACGGTCAGGAGGAAGCACAAAGTCAGGTGGATCAGACCCAGGTTGGACCTCGAACAGACGAGAGAGAGCGTCTGGTTTAATGTTTCTGGACCCCGGTCTATAAGAAACAGTAAAATTAAAACGGTTAAAGAAGAGTGACCAACGGGCCTGGCGTGCACTCAGGGTGCGTGTGGAACGAATATGGCTTAAATTTTGATGATCGGTCCAAACCAAAAAAGGAACAGACGAGCCCTCAAGCCAATGGCGCCACTCCTCCAAAGCTAATCGAATAGCGAGTAATTCACGATCACCCACGTCATAGTTGCGCTCAGAAGGTGAAAGACGGTGAGAGTAGAAGGCGCACGGATGAACCTTCCCATCCTCCTTAGCGCGCTGAGAAAGTACGGCTCCAATCCCAGTGGCGGAGGCATCGACCTCCACGATAAATTGCACGGAGGGATCAGGAGAAACTAGGATGGGAGCCGTCGTGAAGAGATGTTTGAGCTGTACGAAGGCATTCTGAGCCTCATCAGACCATGAATATCGGCGCTTTATGGAAGTTAGAGAGGTTAACGGAAGCGCAATGCGTCCGAAATTCCGAATAAAGCGACGGTAAAAATTGGCGAACCCCAAAAAACGCTTAAGCGCAGAGCGACTCTCGGGGACGGGCCATTCAGAAACGGCACGAACCTTTTCAGGATCGACAGCCACACCCCCAGAACCGATTATGTGCCCGAGGAAAGGAACCGAAACAGAATGGAACAGGCATTTCTCCGCTTTGACGAACAAGCGGTTCTCAAGAAGGCGCAATAGTACAGCGCGAACGTGCTGGACATGAGAGACAAGATCCGGAGAAAATATTAAAATATCATCTAGATAGACGAAAACGAAAATATTGAGCATATCTCGGAGCACATCGTTGATCAGAGCCTGGAAAGTAGCCGGGGCGTTGCATAAACCGAACGGCAAAACCCGGTATTCAAAGGGGCCAAGGGGTGTATTAAAGGCGGTCTTCCACTCATCCCCCTCCCGAATACGGATCAAATGATAAGCGTTACGCAAATCAAGTTTGGAAAATATTTTAGCCCCGTGAAGTACATCGAACGCTGAGTTCATAAGCGGGAGCGGGTAGCGGTTCTTGATAGTGATCTCATTCAAGCCTCGGTAATCAACGCACGGACGGAGAGAGCCGTCCTTCTTTTTAACAAAGAAGAAACCGGCTCCCGCCGGCGACGAGGACTGAACAATGGTTCCAGCCTGTAACGCAAGCGAGAGATATTCCTCTAAGGCCCTCATTTCGGGCTGAGAAAGGGGGTACAAGCGCCCCTTAGGCGGAGAGCTACCAGGGAGGAGATCTATCTGACAATCATAAGGGCGGTGCGGAGGTAAGGAAGCAGCACTGTCCTTACAGAAGACAGCAGCCAGATCATGGTATTCCTTGGGCACGCTAGACAGATCAGAATTTTCACTAGAGGATGCTGGAATAGGAGAGACAGAAGAAACAGCGGAAAAGAGACAAGATGAGTAACAACGCAAGCGCCAAGAAGTAATAATATTAGATTCCCAGTTTACGTGGGGATTATGCAATTTGAACCACGGGTGGCCTAAAATAACGGGACAAAGGGGAGAATTAATAACAAAGAAACTGATAAATTCGTGGTGGTTGCCGGAGACTGTGAGACTCACCGAACTAGTAGCTAGACCGAACTTCCCATCAAGGGCATAAACAGTGCGGAGCTCAGGTGACTCCACAAGAGGAATCCCGTTGGCCCTGGCAAATTCACTGTCCACGAAGTTCCCCTCAGCGCCGGTGTCCAGCAGGGCTGCGCAGGAAATCACACGACCCTCGAAGCGAAGAGTCACCTGAAGAGAGGAGCAGGAAGTAGACGGGGTTGCGGAGAGTGAGGAAGCGCTTGCCAGCCAACCCCGGATTACTGGCAAGCGTTGGATTTTACTGGACAGCTCTCAGCAAAGTGACCGGAACCACCGCAGTAGAGGCACAGACGAAAGGATATGCGCCTGTGTCTCTCCTCCTGGGACAGCCTGATTCCTCCTAGCTGCATCGGCTCCTGCGCAGAGGAAGGACCCACGGACGGCGGATTGTGGCCCCTTGAAGTCGATCGTTGGCCCGGAGACTCCGATGTAGCAGTACGGACTCGAAGAGCGCGGCGCTTCTCCAAGCGCAGAGCCAACTCCACCAACTTGTCAAAGGAGTGAGGAAGATCCTGGGTGTACATGTCCTCCTTGATCTCGCGCCGAAGTCCCTCCAAAAAGCGCGCGCAGAGGGCCTCCTCGTTCCAGCCCGACGACGCGGCGAGAGTGCGGAATTCCACAGCAAAATCAACAACCGAGCTGGATCCCTGGCAGAGTGACACCAAGGCTCTGGACGCCTCATGACCGTGCAGGGATCGGTCAAACACCTTGATCATCTCATCACGGAACGCAAGAAAAGACTTACAGCATGGCGCTTCAGCCTCCCACAATGCTGTAGCCCAAGCCCTGGCCTTGCCGTTGAGCAGGGACAAAACAAAAGCTACCCTGGAACTCTCCTCAGCGTAAGTCAGGGGTTGCAACGAAAAAACTACCTGGCATTGCGCCAAAAATCCTCGGCACTGAGCCGGCTCTCCACTGTAACACGGAGGATTGTGAATGCGAGGCTCCGCGTGACTCGGGGGAAAGGAATCGCCACGCTGGAGTAGCGACAGTTGCGCTGAGAGATCCGCTACCTGGGCAATGAGGCTCTCCATAGTACGTCTCGAAACGGTCAGCTCTTCCTCGTGTCGGCCCAGGAGTGTCCCTTGTCTCTCCAACGCGTTCTGGAGAAGACTCTCTCTTGCTGGGTCCATCGTTGGTCAGACGATTTGTTAGGTGCAATAGGGAAGCACAGTCGGACCCAAGTGCAAGTACAAATTAGAGTCTTTAATAAAAATTAGAAAAAGGCAAAACACAACCACTGGCAAAGGAGCCTGAACGGTATGACGAATTTCAAAAAACAAGCTTTGTCCAAAGGGAAGCCGCGGAGAGCCTCAGGTCCCGAGCAACCACCGTCCTCTTAATGTTCACAAAAACGACAGGTAGAAGGAAGGATCCTCGCTACTCACAGGACAGGACTTGACTTGGCTAAGCTGCTGAGAAAGAGTTCAGATGAGAATCTTCCGGCGTAGTAGCAACTAAGACAGGTAAGAATAATCGTCTGACAGGGAGAAGCCGAAGAGGGATCATTAAGAAGGTGTGCTAATCAGCGCGCGACGGGAAACCGGTGCGCATAATAGAAACCGGCAGGTGCATTGAATGAGAAAGGGAGAGAGAGGAAAAGAAGTAATTAAACAGAACATAGAATCTAATTAGACAGAATTTTTTGGGGGTCTTTGCACATTATTTCATAGCAATATTGATGATGGTTGTCAATTATGAGTCTGTTTGTCCGCATTTCAGAAGGGGGTGACCGAGGTGTGAAGTGTTTTTAATAATGTTTTGGGTCTTTTTGAGACACCGGGAGCTATGAAGGTGTTCAAGTGGAGGAGAGGCTAGCCAACAGTGATGAGTGGGTCCCACACCCAACCAACATTTTCAGCTAAACACCTGAAATGCAAAAAATCAAATATTGTACCCAAACTGCTTCCTACTAACTTTTTTAAAATGAGTAAGTAGTTGGTTATGTTATATTGATATTTGCGTTATAACATATTATAACTTTCATTTTACAATAACATATAAATAATCAAAATTTATTGATGGAGGTCCGTTGTGTTCTTCATGTTCAGATCTTTGTTACAAATACCCTGACCAGCCGTGACCCGAATATCATTAAAATGTTTTTGATGACTTGTAACTGCGGGCATCCGCTCATTTTGGTGCAACCTGCACATCACTGGTAGCCAGCAATATTTTGGGTGGTGTTGATGTTTTATGTTACATCTAGGGGGTGTGCGAGAGTAAATTTGTTGAGTTTCTGTCGTATAGGCGACTAAACCAAATTTGACCTTTCTGTCTTGATCAGTCTTCTCTCACTTACCCTTTTTTTCAGTTAAGCGAATTTATTTCAGAGCTTTACACATCGTTTGGGAGGGTTTTAGCTTTTCATAGGAGCTATTTGTGCCACCAATTGATCCATTAAAAGTCAGGTTAATACCAGGTATTTGTGAGGTGTGTATTTCCTTTGTTTCTGATATATACAAAATGTTTTCTCTATGAACAGACAGACGTTCATACAGCTCAGCTCACAGGGAACTTAACATGAATTAACATAAACTGTGTCTATATACCTTTCGTACAGTTCCGTGTTCAAGAAGGGAATGTTTATCAATAACAAGAGCAATTCCTGTTCAGATCTGAGAACGCATGGTTCAGTTTTATTAAGATATAAAATCTATATATTCAGAGCAACGGTTACTTAGAGCCGAGGTTATCACATATAGTTCTGAAAGTGCTCATGGTACAAACTGAGACTTGGAGCTGACACCTCTCATGATGGGGAGTTCATGGTAATCCTATGAACTGCTGATGTTACCTTAGGTATGCATGGTGATTTCCCAAAAAAACGTTGACGACAGTTGTGAACACGCACCCCTAAGCATTTCTGTTCAAAAGTGTGAGAGTCATCTGAGATCTCTCTTAATATCTAGCTTTTAATTGGTTTGATTTTTATATAATTGTATTTGTCCTTTGTTCGGTGAAGCAGCAAAGTTAATGAGATGCACAATAAACCTTCGTTCGTGCTCTTTTCTCACTCACAGTCTTCGGGTGTAATTCCTCAGACAGATGTGCGCTGGATTTCTGAGAGTGGGATCATAGATGTCTTCATCCTGCTGGGACCCGGACCGTCTGATGTCTTCTCTCAGTATGCTTCACTCACAGGTTTGCACACCAGCACTCGACTGCAAGAAGTGCCAAACACAAGCTGCAGGGTGTCATGTTTGCCGCAGAGTTAGTCCTGACTGTTGAAATCCAGATGTTCGTGTATTAGTAACAGAGCTGACCAGTTTCATGAAACGTCGCAGGCAGCAAGTCAGACAGCAAGTCTTAATGCTCAATTCCAATTTCAATATAGAACCAAATATTTAAACACAAAGAGATTCACAGTATTGAAAATTCTCCCAATTACTTTATAAAGATTAGGTTCACATTTAAAGTAGACAATTTTCTTGTAGAAACATTGCATTGAATTGTTTTGTAGAAACAATGTAAAAAAATTGAATGTGAAACATTTTTTGTTATAATGACCAAGTTTTACAAGCACAAAGCTAAAATGGTTGAAACATCCCCATCTTTTTGACATGTTTAAAAAACGAAATTAGTGTTTTCATGACAATTGTACGTGTAACACAAAGCCCACCAGTAGTTGGCGTTGCCAAGGGTAATGTCTGACCCAAAACAACACCCTCCTGTAGTGAAACCACTGGAAAACAGTCTTCACCAGCAACTTTTAACTGTGAGACAGCGTGTGTGTTTGGGAATTGATGAGGAAAATGTCTGAAACATCACACCTGGCTGTTCAAAATCGTATACCGTAAGCATCTGATCCAGGACCACATTTAGAAGCATCTGCTTTTTCATATGTGAAACTAATAATAATAATAACACATACAGGAGTAATTCTAAATGACCTTTTTACACGTTGTTCTAAAAGATTGTATTTAGCTGATGCATTATTTTAAAAATATATTTTGTAACCAAATACCTCGCATATATTTTAGCTTCGCATTGCAGCAGTTTGATGATACAGTTGTACTTTTTGTTTCGTGGAAGTATTTGTGCAGTGAGCATCAGCTGAACATCTTCAGGTTTAATATTGTCGTATGCAGGAGCTGATTTTGGTTTCCCTATAAAGGACAAAATGGTGACGATATTGTTGATGTTGAGGAACTTCCTTTTTAAAATGGAAACTTTCTGAGGCTGAACTTTCAGCTCGAAGCTAAAGCTAATCCATGTCTCTTTTGCACCTTAAATCAAAGGCAGATTATGTGTGGAAAAAACAACAGTAAAAGTGTATTTAAGGGAAATTCTGGGAATTCTGCAAATATGTTTAATTTGTGAGAAATTATTTCTAGAATTTATGTAAATGCAACTATTGTAATTTCTGGTTGTGATTGGGAGAAAGAGGCAGCGTCAAAACTGTTAACAGATCCATTCTTCAATAAAAACATTAAAGTTCTATTTAGAACTAAATCTGGTTCTTTGGCTTGAAATCGCTTTGGTGCCATTATCTTTAAAGGAGGTATTTTCAACCAACTGTCAATTGTATGAAATAAATATGAGATATATATGACCAATATCTGTAAATAGCACTTTAAAAACAACAAAGACCTACATCAGAACCACAAGTACCAAAAAAGCCATAACAGTTGATTTACGCTATAACAGTACCTCAAACCTGCAAAGAACCAGTGAAGAGCCTTTTTGTAAGAGTGTACGCCTGTAGATGAGCAGGGAAAGGCTGGAAGGTAGGTTGAGGTGTGTATGATCAAATAAAGCTCTGCCACTGGTTCCTCACAAACATCGTTCTCGTTCTCTCAGAGGAAATGCAACCGTAATTTGACACTGCTACTGCAGGGATTGGGGGAGGCATTGGTTTTCACGGGTTTAAGCATGTTAGTGGACGGAGAGTAGTATTTTGCGCATTACGATGTGTTTGCTAAAGTTCTGTTTTAATGACGACTTGTTTCAGAGACACTGGGTTGGCTCTTTCTTAGTAAAGCCAGTACCTTGCACAAACACATTTTAAACTCAAACTGGAGGTTCCTCACGCTCTGGACTTCATGAAAGATGCTTTTCACAAATGCATAATAGAGGCTTTTTAAAATGCTCATCGTGTCTGTCCCAGAGTTCCAGTGGGAGTGTTTGCTAGTGCTCAAACACTGAGCATGTTCAATCTGGTTAAAATAAGCACTGGTGTGATTAGTGTGTTTACAACAGCAGTTCTCAACCTTTTTTGGTTGAACCCCCCTTTAAACCTTTAAAAGAATCTGCCCCCCCCCCCCTCCCATCGCCTTCCACACCCTTACCCCCCATCTCACCACCCATCACTCACGAAGCTCCCTGAACCAGGTTTCATGCTGTCCGCTGCCAGCGTTTTTAGGCATAGGACACACATCGGCCTTTCCTCCTCTACAATGACATGAAGCCGAGAGCAAGATATGCTTCGTCATATTTTCTACATTTAACCACGCTAGCTTTTCAATGACCTTCCTGGATCTGTGCAACTTCAGTGGCTTTTTCTTCCCCTTTACAAACAGATGCATCTTTTACTCTACGTCTTTTGGCTGTTTATTTATTGTTCTTTTCTTTTTCTGCTGATGATCTGTGACCTCTGCAGTGTCTGTGCCCCCCCCACCCCTAGGGGGTTGCACCACCCACTCTGAGAACCACTGGTTTACAAGATCGCCTTACGATAATCAAAGTCCTTCCAGGGGTTTTTCATTCATCACAAATATGTAATGCTCTCTCAAACTGCACAAACTTTAGAAACCTGCTCTTAACTGTTGACGTGGTTCGTTACGTCCACTATTTCTCCCATGTTAAGGGGCGTATGTCTGCTCGGTAAAGGTGTTGTGCTGTTGTTTGGTGTAATGATGAACACGTCAAACTTTACTCATAACAACTCAAAACAGGATGCACTGAACAACCTCCACATGACTTGCAGCAGTAGTATCATTTAGTAGATCATTTAATGCTTCACACTGCATTTTCAATGGTTCTGTTTTTGATGAGGTAAAAACCGATTTCCCCTTTTTCTGTGAATTTTATGTGAAATACTTTCTGTTGGTGATTGAGTATTTCCTCCTCAGGCACACAAATGTTCCCCTCATTGGCATCGCTCGCATACCACCAGTGCCGCTGGAACTACATCGATCAGGACGATGTGAAGAGTGTGGATCAAGGTTTCGACGAGCATGACATCCCGTATGATTTCATCTGGCTGGACATTGAGCATGCGGACGGGAAACGCTACTTCACCTGGGACCCCAATACATTTCCCAAACCTGCAGAAATGCTGCAGAGCTTGATGGAAAACCGCAGAAAGGTGTGTGTGTGGAAGTGGGCCGCACACGTCATGTGTATAAATGTTTATACACCAATATCTGTAGTGAATTATGTTTTATATGACAAATCTATATATTTATGCTTTGTTGATGGTCAGTGTTCTTAAAGGTTGTGGAGAAACTGCTGTGAGCATCAAGTACATTCAATCATATAATGAATTTGACGGCATGATTTGTGTCTGCCTCCTGTCCAGATGGTCGCTATCGTGGATCCTCACATCCGAGTGGATAGTAGCTATAAGATTCACAGTGAGATCCTCTCTAGCAACTTTTACGTCAAGAACAAAGATGGAGGGGACTATGAAGGCTGGTGTTGGCCAGGTGTGTATCTGCTTCCGTTTCTGTCTAAGAGAATGATGACTAGGTTATTCCTTAGCTTTTAAAGGTTTGCTAAAGTCAAAATCTGAAGCAACTGAATGTGTTGAGTGTTCATTTACCTGCCACCTAAAAACTTCATATTGGATTTAAAGCAGGGGTTGAGGATTCATTCATTTTTTTTTTTAGATTAAATCTGAACAAAAGTCATGGAAGGTTGTATTTAAAGAGCCATTGTTATGATTTTGAAAGGCTCATTGTTCGGTTTTGGGAGTCTAAAAAATAAGCTACTTACCTGCAAGCTCAACAACACTTGCAATATAATGTGCTTTTACGATTTTACAACAAATTGTACTTAATTTGTTTTGCTTCTAAACCCCTCGTTTATGTGATTGGTGTGTGGACCCAAGTCTGTTGTGATTGGAAGATTCGTGTAGCTTGTGCTGTAAGGAAATGCTGTTTTATACATTTGTTAACAAAACTAGCTCACAGTAAACTAAGAAACAAACTCCTTATATCCCTTTCTTAATACAGTTAAAATGTTTTACAGCACACTCTGAAGCATATTACTGTAGAATTCATCATAAGGTTAGCAACATTTATTTTTTGTCTAAACATCTGATTGTTGCTACAGAGTGCACTTTGTTAAACAGATGGCAAACACAAATAAAAGTTTTGCAGAAATCTCTGAAATTAACTTCGAACTGATCCACATTAAAGGAAAGCTGAATCTAGCATTGAAAGCTTGTAGACGAACAGGGCATTCCTTGGGAAAATGCCAGGACCTCAACAGAAGTTTGGTGGGTACTCCTGCACTGGGCCACCACTGTATCACTTCTGTGTTGGTGCGGGCCGCTGTTGGATACCTTCCAAACAACCAAATTAGAATTGGTATGGTTATACACACTATTATTTACTAGTCCCGGCCTGAACCCGAGAGAATTTAGCCAGACTGTAATCAAATTTAATTTTTTGTCTTAATTATGAGTCCCAACCCAAGCATGAGATTATTTAAATGAGCGGTAAGTCTGGGGCCAAAAAAACACTCCACCAAGTGCGAATAATACAGTAGAAACCATGGCTGAAAATTCATTTTATTCTGTTTATGCCATGGTCAACATAATAAAGTTGTCAATAATATATGGGCAGTAGGTGCCGCTTACCCGCTCTCAACCGTGAGTTGCTATGGTTACCCTATTCGTTGGGTCCGGATGGACCCTGTCATGCAAAGATCTTTAGCTCTACGGTCACCTGGAGTTATGAATATGATGGAGGTACAGATCTGCCAGCTGTGGGGAAACAAATAGGATAGACTCACTATGGGGATTAATAAGTCTCTTCACACAATTCTCCTTCAGCAAGTAGGGTGTAGGTAGACAAGTTAAGTTTTTGTGTGAATGTGAATCTGCTGGCACGGTGTCAACTGCCTCTGCCAATCCCTGCAGAGAAGGATGTCGTGCCAGCATGAAGGCGATTATCCCAAACGACATGGATGACCGATTTGGGGAATTTTAGAATGATTAAAACATTTCAGATGTTGTGCAATGAAATTGCTCCGCTGGTTAATCCATTAATGCCATTAAAAATTTATTGCCATTGCATTGGGATTTATTCTCTAAATGCATTTCCATTGAAGTTTATTCACATCTTTTTCTTATTAAATGAAAAGTTTATTCTACCCAGTTGTGCACATTTTCAATACTTAGCACATGTTTCCATCCAGGTTTTTTTTAAATGCGATATTCCAAAATGCGCATGAAAGGGTGGATTGAAACAGGTTTTAAGAAGTGCTCCTTTCAGCGACACTGAATCGGCTTGTTCTCAGTAAAGGCAGTAACTTGACTCACAGTACACATCGAAAACTCAAACAGGAAGTTCCTCATGTTTAGAGCTCTGCTACAGACTGCAAGAAAGATGTCTTTGTTTTTTTTGTTTTTTTTTCACAAAACCCCAGTCGAGAATCATACTGAGGGTTTTATTAATGCAGCGGAAGGATCCATTTCTAAATATCGGTCACAATAGCGAAAGGAATATGTTAATTCTGGAATGGGATAAAATTGTTGTAATATAAAAGGTTGGGTGTTGTACTCCCTAACAAAATGTCGGCAGTAATGAACATATGTTTTCATGAGTACTGAGTAGAAGAGGGCAGATTGTGGAATCCTCAATTGAATTTGGAAACTGTAGAATCTTTTGTAGTACGGGTTACCCTGGCTTTTATAATCTAATCCCTTTTACCCTTGAGACCCCTTTCTTTGTTGCCCCCTTTTGGCATAATAGCTTTTATCTTTTATGACCCCTTCTGTATTGCTTTGTTGCTGAACCTTTGTACCATTTTGCTGAACTGGCCTTTTGATCTTATGACTCCACTTATAGAACTGCCCCTTAACTGTCTCCAAAAAGCATTGTAAGACAAGTTTTGTCGAAAGATTTTGGATCAGTGGATAGTTTCCTACAAAACCTTACATACAGCAATAACAATAATCTTTGTCCAACCTGCACAAGCTTCAAAATCTTCTGTCTCCTGGCATTAATTGGCATTATACAACTTAAATTCATCTCTGTGCAATGTCACTCTATTTTCAATTATTCAACATTCATTAATTTTCCAACCTGCTTATTCCCTTTCGGGGTCACGGGCATCTGGCGATGCCTATCTCCAGCGAACATTGGTTGAGGGGTACACCCTGGACTGGTTGCCAGTCCATCGCAGTTTTTGTGTAAATATTTCTTACTTTTTATTCCTGTCACCAAAGCAAATTCCTTGTTAGTGCAAACCTACTTGACCATATACGTGTGCTATTTTAATGTGGTGGTGGATTTGCTGTGATGGCTCCAGGACATTCCAGACTCTTGCCTTTAAGTGCTTTTTCTGGAGCTTTGAAATGTCTGGAGTTTAACTAATGGAATATGAATATAAAACTCTCAGCTGTATGAAGTCTTTGCTAAAGTATCTTGGTTCTCTGCTGAAGGAAACTCTGGCTATCCCGATTTCACGAACCCAGAGATGAGAGCTTGGTGGTCCAGCAAATTTGCTTATGACCAATATGAGGTAGGACTGTCAACACTCTCGCTCAAAACTCAATACTTTGCGATTAGTTTGCATTGTTGTATTTCGCTCCAAGTTCAATAGTACAGACGAATTGTTCTGTTTCACGTCTTTCCTCAGGGCTCGATGGAGAATCTTTTTATTTGGAATGACATGAATGAGCCGTCTGTGTTTAATGGACCGGAGGTGACCATGCACAAAGATGCTCGACATGGAGCCTGGGAGCACAGGGATGTGCACAACCTTTATGGATTTTATGTGGTAACTCAACTCTCGTAAATATTCAACTTATTGTTTATAACTATTCATTATGGCTGATGAGAAAGTGCTATTGTCCGTGCTGATATAATGGTGCAACAAGTGTAGCAGGGTTTATCCTCTTTACAAAAAAACTTTATTCCAGCAAAAGGCAACAGCAGAAGGTTTGATTCAGCGTTCAGGGGGAGTGGAGAGACCCTTTGTGCTTACCAGAGCCTTCTTTGCTGGATCCCAGCGCTACGGTAGGGGAACTGAACAGAGTTCATGCATCTCTTTATGATCTCCATATTGGACTATGTGAAAAGATGTATTATATATAAAGGTGTAGAATAGTGTTCACAGCAGATTGGAAAGTTGAGTCTTGTTTAACACGTGTAACAGTATTTAATTTTCATTGTTAGATCATACTAGTTTGTTATCACTAAACATCTTAACTCCTGAATGTTTTTTTGTGCGTGCGAATATTTGGGAAACAATAGTCGTCCTTGTTATTTTTGAGTCGTCAGCTATAAAACTATATTTATATTTGACCAATTCTAGTGACTGGCAAGCTTTTCTGAGATTTTAGTGTCATCTCACTTTGACAGAATTATGGTTGCACAATTAATCGTTGATATCCGACCCATCACAAAGATCTTAATCCAGCATTTATACGATTCAACTGTTTTGTTTTCAGGTGCAGATGAGTGTATGATAGTGATGTGATTTACGAGCGAATCTTTAATGTGACTCCGTAGGAACGAGTCGTGTTGGAGAGGGATTTGTTCATTGGCCCATGCGCAACATTCTTCTGGTTTTCTGAGCATAACCCGTTCATCATTAACTACAAAAGACCGAAAAGACCCGATGCAGTATGAGCCAGAAACAGAAAAGACTGAAAGGACCCGGAGGAGTCGGACTTGCAAAAAGAACTAATCTTTTCGGGTCCTGGCAATATAGCGGTCACGTGACAAAAGTGCTAAAGAAGCCAGTCCGGACTGAGTGCACGGACTGCACACGTTAACATCAGAGAGAAGTAATTATGTATCGAACAAAGGGGATTTAAACCTGAAAAAGACAGATCAGAGGTTAGGTAAACCAGACTAAAAGACCCAGGTAGGCTTTAGTAATATATTTATATATATTTTAAATTTAACATTATATTTTTGTCTTATTTGTAGTGTGATTCGCGTCTGTGATGTGGGGAACCTGTGACGCTAGTAGATGTGGAAGTAACACACAACATTTATTGATATTTTAGTAAAATGAACGAAATGACTCGAAAAAAGATCCGTTCATTTTACTGAACGAGACTCAAAGAACTGAATCCGTAAAATGATCCGAACTTCCCATCATTAGCGTATGAGGGATGTTTCACATAAGGCATGAATATTTATATATATTCAAGTTGACCTTTTTTTATTTAGTTTTAAAAAACGTGCCACTAATTAAAACTACAATTGTCCAATTTTTACTGATCAACCTTTTCTTATGAAGCCATGTTCTAGTGTCTGAGGCACTGAAGAGACAACATTTGTTTATAGTCAAGTATCTTTATTCTCTAAAACTTTTGTGTACATCATCTTTTTAAACCAAATGCAAAAACCCTACTCATGCCTAATTTTACAGCTTAACGGTTAGTCTTTAGCCCTTAGAAGTTTTTAATAAGCAAGATAATTCAAATTTTAATGTGAGAAAATTCGTAATCATCCTTCAGTTTCATTTCTCATACCCCAAATCAGTGCCATCTAGTGGTGAAAAGAAGGGATAACTCTTCGAAGGCCTTGTAACTCTACTACAAGGCTTGTAATATGGCTTGTGTTTTTCAAAGTTCCGGCACAAAATTTCAGGTTTGCTGTGGAATTATTGTGTAATGTAATGAAAGAAAAAGAAGCTGGTGGTGTTATTAAAGAAATGATCTCAAGCTTTGCCACAAAAAATCTATGTATTAGAGCAAATTGTAAAGAAGCAAAACAAATGCCCAAAAAAGCCCCAGACTTCTAAGGGGGACCCTAGAAATGCACAGATGAAGTTAGGCAGCTGAGGGATGAATGGTTGTCAAATTTAAAGTTCAACTTGTTGGTTTTTGGTGACCAACCCACCGGTTGAAGCAGAGTTTACTTATGACTTCTTCATGGGGGGAAAGCTCATCACCTTAGCACCACGGAAACACCCTAACCCTAACCCTATCCCTTGCACCCATTCTGAACTCCAAACTACTGCGTGTCTTTGAAACTACTGCGTGGTCTTTGACCTGTTAGGAGCTAGGCGTCATTAATAATTAATACACCGCGTCTTCTGATTTAAGCAGTTTTACCAACAAATAAATATAACAGAGAATACATTTTTCCTAAATAATGACAAATGCATGTAAATCACTGAAAAATCATATTGTTTACGTACTGTGTATCGTGGGCCTTTAGAATTCACCCCATTTTAAAAGAGGTCAGAGCTGATACATTGGATATTAAAAATGACATTGCAATCATTTGCAATATTTAGAGTGTATTTAATTTTATACTTTTACAAACCCCTTGGTTTTGAAGGAGATAAGGATAGTCCCAATAAATAGTTTATTTGTTGTATAAAATATTAGAAGTGTTATGCATCTATTAGTCTTTTTCGTTGCTCTTTAAATGGTGTTTTTCAGTGCTCCGAGTGGCGGCAGAATTTAATATTAGATATTATTATGCCAACTGCAGTTATTTACAGGAATATTCATCAGATTTCTGACTCATGTAATCTTAGGTGCGGTGTGGACAGGAGATAATGCTGCTGAATGGGTTCATCTGAAGATCTCCATCCCCATGTGCTTGAGCCTGGGTTTAGTGGGCATCTCTTTCTGTGGAGGTGGGCACTCTTTCTATAAAAGGAATTTTATAGTGCCGTAGTCTGTCTGTATGCTGGATGCTGATTGACTGGTAGGTATGGATTTAAATTTGTTCAATTTGCAGGGTTTCTAGTAATCTGGAGGCTGTCCACCAAAATATCACTCGAGTAGTGTGCCCTTATCCATTGATCTTATCAGAATGTTCATTCTTAAACACTATTTGTAAGAAATTCTCTTGAAAGGTTTTAATCAAGTAGATCCAAATACCGTACAATTATATATGTCTTGAAAAAGTCTATTGAAGTCATCTTATTTAGTATAATTTTAAACTTTATCCTGCCCTAAAAATAGCCATAGAAGCTGATAGGGCATTTAAAATTTAAAATTTAATTTTAAAATGCAGATACAATCTAATCACGGTTAGAGCATCCCTAGCGCTGGAAGACAAGAATAGCCTAGCCGCACCTTTGTATAAGCCGCATGGTCCAAAACTTATGTAAAAAGCAGCGGTTTATAGTCCAGCAGACCTTAAAAGGTGCATTACAGTAATATCGTATATTAATACGAAGTTAATCCGTTCCTAAGTGGCTTTCATATATCGAACATTTTGTATCTCGAAGCAAGTTTTAGATGTAAAACGCCTAATCCGTTCAATGGCTCTCAGAAACAGCAGTTTTAGTAGATGAAAAAAATGAAAAATCAAGTAACGTTTCTTCAATCCTTAAATCTACACATTGTTAATGTAATAAATGATAATAAAACAGAATAATTCACAAGCAAAATACGTAATAGCCCCTTTTAGCACTGTCTGCAATGGGAGAATGGAGGCGCAGTGCGACGTCAGATTTAACAAGCGGATAATCGTGCAGAACTGTTGATGTTTTTTTGTATCTCGAAGCAAAATATTTCCAGCGAGACGTTTCGAATCTCAAGCAATTCGTAACTCGAAGCATTCGTATGTCGAGCTACCACTGTACTTGACAAAAAAGCCGTCTCATTTCATGCTTTTAGCAATGGCTCTTCATGAAAGAGAAATGTTGCAAAATCTGAGAAGGGAAATAATTTATTTAAACAAAAAGGTGAGGGCTACAAGAAGATCAGCAAAGCTTTACATATCAGTCAAAATACTGTAGAAAAGTGATCCAAAAATGTGGATTAAAATACACCAAATTAAACCCTGTTTAATCTTGATTAATACAGAATAACCCAAACACGTGTTTCTTAAAAACACCCTCTCATTCTTCAAAGCGTAAAACACTTTTAACATTTGAAGCTGTTCATTTTGAGGCTTATTCTATTTTCTTCCTCACTAGCGGATGTAGGCGGTTTCTTTAAACACCCGACCCCCGAGCTGTTGGTGCGCTGGTATCAGGCAGGCGCCTACCAACCATTTTTCAGGGCACATGCTCACATCGACAGCCCCCGCAGAGAGCCCTGGCTCTTCGGCCCTGAGAACACAGCCCTCATCAGGGAAGCCATACGTCAGAGATATGCCCTCCTGCCATACTGGTACCAGCTTTTCTACAATTCCCACCACACTGGGCAGCCAGTTATGAGGTAATCGAATTAAAAAAATGTTAATCCCCTCAAAATGAGAATTTTGCTTTAAGTAGCGTAGTGCTGTTTGTTACATTTTTTTAGGCAGTTGTTAACTTATGCCATGTTTGCATCTAAAGCCATGGTGCAAATCCAGGAGAATGCCCCAAATAGATGATACCAGTACAAGGGCGCTCAGCTGAACATTTCATTGTACCATTCCCAAATCAGATCTGCTCATACATCTGGAACAGCTGTCATTGGAACATGAAACTATTCTTCTGCGGCAAGCCCTAAACAGTCACTCAACAAAAGCGAGCCCCCCGCCTGGCTACAGGAGACAGAGCCGAAGACCTCTGCCACGATAGTGACCTTCACAACCAGATGTCCTTCGCTCCACTAGTGCAATTGAAATAAGGGATTGGAAAGGAATGTTCCAAATCAAAATAAAGAAAATCTGATTTAAATCAATTGCAACTCAGAGATTGTTGGATGTTTCAGGACAAAAGTAGTGCTTTTAAACATAAGATCACTTAAAAATAAATCAAACCTTATTAATGATTTTATCACAACACACAATCACTTAATGAATCTCTATGACCTCAATGAGGTAGCTCCAGCAAGCTTCATGTTCATGTGTCGATCTGATTAGAGAGTGGGGCATATTTATATATCAGAGTGTAGCTCTAGACAGCACCCACGTCTTCTACCGCCATGGCCAAAAGTTTTGAGAATCAATATTTGAAAATAGGAAAAGTTGCAGCTTAAGTTTTTATAGTAGCATTTTGCAAAAACTCCTGAATGTTATGAAGAGTGATCAGATGAATTGCAAAGTCCTTTGCTGTGGAAATAAACTTGATTTATTTATTCCTCAAAAAACTTTCCACTGCATTTCACTGCCGTCATCAAAGGACCTGCTGAGATCATTTCAGTAACTGTCTAGTTGACTTCGGTGAGAATGTTGAAGGCTTGGAGATTATTATGTCGGGCTGATTGGGTTCGAATGGCAGACTTGACAAAATGGCTTCACAGGAAGGATATTGTGGCTACAAACATTGCACCTAAATCAACAATTTATACTATCATCACGATCAAGGAAAGAGTTTTCAATTCTTGTTAAGAAGGCTTCAGGGCATCCAGCAAGCTCCAGGATCGTCTCCTAAAGAGGATTCCGCTGCAGGAGAGCTGCAGTGCCACCAGTGCAGAGCTTGCTCAGGAATAGCAGCAGACAGGTGTGAGCGCATCTGGATACACAGTGAGGCAAGGACTTTTGGAAGGTGGCCTGGTGTCAAGAAGGGCAGCAAAGAAGCCACTTCTCTCCAAACAAAAAAACAAAAAACCCATCAGTGACCGATTGATCTTCTGCAAAACCATTGCTAAAGAGGGCTGCTGAGGACTGGGGCAAAGCCATATTCTCAGAATAAAGCCCCTTTCCGATTGTTTGGGGCATTTGGAAAAAAAGTCTTGCCTGGAGAAGAAACGGTGAGCGCTACCATCAGTCCTGTGTCATGCCAACAGTAAAGCATCCTGAGAGCATTCATGTGTTCATGCTGTTCATCCAAGGGAGTGGGCTCACTCACAATTTTGATACCAAAACAACCTCCAACAGCAACTTCTTCCAATCCTTGGAATTTCTATTTTTTCTGATCTTACCTGTCAAAACTGCAAAATTGGCGAATAAAACAAAAACCCTTTGTATGAAAGTAGTTTTTAAACTGTCTGTTTCTGCCCGACCTGCTTTTGTGTAGTTTTTAAGTAACATTGTTGTTTACCTATTTTCACAGACCTCTGTGGGTAGAGTATCCTGATGATGTCAGGACTTTCTCAGTTGAGGACGAGTACTTGATTGGTGAGTTTCAGTCAATGGTAGTGTGATCACCAGTTATGCGTATGATGCTGTTGAAAGCGTTATGGTTGTGATTGCTAGGGAAAGATTTGCTTGTGCACCCAGTGACTGATGAGGGATCCACTGGAGTTACTGTCTACTTCCCTGGGAAAGGAGAGGTGATGAACTTATTAATAGTTTTATTAATGTAGTTTCAGTTTAATTGAGTTCTATGGACTGTTGACCTGTCCAGGGTGTAGCCCCGCCACCCGCCCAATGTGCGCTAGAGATCGGCACTGGCAGACCCCCGTGACCCCAAAAAGGGAATATGCGGGTTGGAAAATGAATGAATGATTTCTATTGAAAGGATTGATTCATTATTTATTTGTTATAATTGCATCACTCTATCAGATAAGTGTTGAGTAAGTATTTTTAACTAATCTTAAATGTCAGTTTAAATATTAGTAAAAATAGTAAATAAATGGTGGTTTATTGATTTTATCTCAGAGACGTCATCATCTTTGTTTTTCGTGTAAAATGAATCTATCATGTTTTGCTACCAAGTATAGAAGGGCATCTCAAAAATGTGAACATAATGAATTTTTATCATACCCCTATATGTATAAGATCGCATATACACAAACTGAACAAATGTACTGCAAATACAATAAATGTCAGCCGATTAATTAGTGATAGTGAGAGATCCACATTTATTTTCTTGTATGAGCTTGAAGGACTGAATCCATGAGGATTGTCAAGGATTCATACAGTTTAATGATGTTGTCATCAAGAATAGCAAAGAAAGCAGTCTTGCCTGCCTCCCAGAGTTCATCAATATTCTTTTGGTTTCATCTTCCATGCTTCCTCTTTCATCCTACCCCAGACATCAGCAATGATGTTCATGCCCAGTCCTGGAGCATCTTGTTCACCATTATATGACCATCATGGTTATGCTACACCAATTTTAGAGTTTAATACAACTTAAAAAACATGTTCAATGATTTCTAGGTACGAACTAGAATGTAATAACCATCCAGAAGCCTCCTTCTTTCTATCAACCCATCTATATAGAAGTGAATTAAATAACAGTTCATTGCTTTAGCACTTAAGGCAAATATCTGGAGGATGAATCGTTTGAGAATGAATCATTTGAGTTTGATATCTTCCTGGTATGTAACAGCACAGAAATCCTGGTCTGCTTTGCATTTTGACAGTTGTCCTTTGAGACTCTACTGTTAGCGAAAATGTAAAACTCTCTAAAGATATGGTGTTTGGTTTGGGAGGATGGAATTAAAAAAATCCCATATATTAAAGGATTTCTTTTGTGGCTGTGTTGGTCAAAATGGGGGAACACCCATGTTAAAGTCAGCTGAGGTAGAGAGTGTTTGGAAATAAGGGATTCATGGTTCGTCTCAAATTTCTCACCTTTTTGCTAGATTCCCACCTTTCAGGAGTTTCAAATTACGACGTGCCCCAAGTGAGTGTGTGTGTGTGGGGGGGGATAAGCATCTAAGGACTTGGGGTAAATGAAGTAATTGAAATCTTCCAAAATATGTTTATAAACAATCCTTCAAAATCAACCAACTTTGGTTTTATTTCTTTCATATGATTATCTACTAAAATTTGGTGCAATTTTCACAACAAAGAATTTTTGCTTGTTGCTGTTCTAGGTCTGGTACGATGTTCACTCATTCCAGAAGCACGAAGGAGATCAGAGCCTCCATGTTCCTGTCTCCATGAGCTCCGTACGGCAAGATAGTTTATTGTTTCATTTTTACAGTTGAGTTCATGGCTTAATAATGTGCATGTTAGTATTTTTGTGCTAGAAATGAATTCCTCTGTTATTTGTCTATATATTGCTTTCTGTTTTTCAAGCGTAATATATAAAAGGACTGGGATCAAAGGCATTTGTCTAATTTATAAAGGCTTCTCATCTTGTGCCTTTTTTGGGCCATTTAGCCTTATTTTGGAACCGTGTGGAGACAGGAAGAGATGTGGGTAGAGAGAAGAGGAAGGTATACCAAGGGGCCGGGAATCTTATGCCTTGTTAACCGTTAATGGTACTAGAAATTCTGTAGAATGCCCAGGCAAAGCATGTACCATCTTCACAAATTGTTACACTTCTATAGAATTCTTGGATTGAAGATAGTAGTTCAGATAAGCCTCTTCTTCAAAGAAGCCAAGTTTTCCTTTTCATCAAATTCTTTCCCTGTCTGTTCCAGATTCCTGTCTTCCAGCGTGGAGGCTCCATTATCTGCAGGAAAGATCGAGTGAGGAGATCCTCCTCTTGCATGGAAAATGATCCTTACACTCTCTATGTGGCCCTTAGTTCTCAGGTATTTTTTTAATCATATTTGTCTTCTAATGACCAATCTAAAAATGTAACGTTAGGTGTAGTTCTAGACAAACAGATAAGGCCATTACTAACCAGTACTTCCACCTTATCTAACATGGGCCATGTAATATCAAACTTGAACTTGAACAAAATGTTCAGTTCAATTTGGGGCAATGGGAAGGTTTAGGGCAAAAGTCAAGATTTGTAAAGGGACAAAATGACACGGACCAGTCAAATTCCTCTGGGCACATGTTGAAATCTTTTTCCTTTTGGTTCTCTGCTAACACGAATCAAAAGAACTGGCTTTTCGTAGGCAGCTCAATTGAAGGATCCAGTTCTTCTTCCTTCAACATTGTGATGCCAGTAAGGTGACCTCATTGTCCAGCTCCACATGAAAAACCGAATCTTTGTGCAGTCCCAGATTGTATTGTATGGCTGTTCTTCTGTAAAGTTCTAATAGCTTTACAGAATGGTTAGAATTTGGAAAATAAATTTGTGTTCCAATGTATCGAAAGCTTTGAAGAATATCACTGGGGAAGAGCTCCAGACTCTCTTTGGCACTTCAAGAATTTTTAGTGTACTTTTCATCATCAGAAACTTGGCTTTATCGGTAATTGCATCTTTATATTCTGTGTATTTTCAGGGTTCTGCTGAAGGGGAACTGTACATTGATGACTTCCACTCCTTCAACTATGAAAGGTCCAAGCAGTTTGTGCACAGGCGTCTGTCGTTCGTAGATAGCCGGCTTTCTTCCAGGTTTTGTTACAATTCCTCTGAGATTCTCAGCCTGTGCATCGATCCATCCGTTTCTGACTAGCTATCCCTGCTTTGCTCTGTGTGTTTCATGTTGGCTTCAGTCATGAGAATGATTCTTGTAAATGTACAGATTCATTTAGAAATTTACAAAGTTACCGCCTATATTTAAAAAAAAGAGTGATTGGTGTTCTCAAATATAATAATACCACTTACATTTTACTTACATTTTGTTTTGATTCTTTTAGTGATCTGTCTCCAGACTCCGAGTTTTCCACAAGCTCCTGGATTGAGAAAATTGTGATTATTGGAGGTCGACTGCCGTCTTCTGTCACACTTACGAATGCAGGTAACTGACTTTATTTGTTATGGATGGATAGATATTTTATACGGATGATGGGATCTTGCGCTAGTTGAAGAATTTCCTCATGTAATAGTGCCACAGTCAGACGAGCTGTTAAGGAATTTTTAATGGTTATGTATGAATGAAAACGAGCCGAAATCAAACAATAAATAATTGTTTTTGCATTGAGAGACAAAATTTAAATATTAAAATTTAAACATCAGCATCAGTTCTTCTAGCTACTCTTGCATAAACTGGGCGAGGAACAGACAAAATCTGCTGCAGGTTGAGACCGTTTCTCGTCGAAGTATCACACGGTAGTTATCCTTCATCAACAAGGTCTCTCCCGGACAAAGATTCAAAAGCATTCTGGGGTTTCAAGATGCTGCTGCTCAAGCTCTTTTGAAGAAAAACAAAGAAATCGGGTGCAATTGTTGGTCTTGGTCGGCCAATAAGTAAATTCACCAGCTCCTCCACCCTGAAGTACTTGGAGATGTTACAAATGCCTTTTCTGTGTATTTCCAGATGGCACCGAGGCGCCTCTACAGTTTGAGTTTGACTCCTCACTTAATGTATTGACTGTTCGGAAGCCTGGAGTCAATGCTGCTTCAGACTGGAGCATCAGTCTGCGGTAACTCACCAACAAAGAAACAATCGTCATGATCATTCTCCAACTCTTATGAATTTTGGCCACTGATAAGGCCTCTCCAAAGAAGATATTTAGAAAAATGTTTGAATCAAAAGCCAACGACGTTCTGCTTTTGAGTGCAACCAGATAAAGAAACTCAAATCTTTTTGGAGATCTTATTATAAAAAAGGAGAGCGAATATAGAGGAAACAGTTATTGGAAGAATTAATATTTGACTGTCTTGAAGAAATAGACAAAATCTTTAAAAATTGATTTTGATTAAAACATGGTTAAAACTATTAGCACTTAAGAGTTATTTTTTTTACTCATTGGAATAATTTTTGGATAAATTTTTATTCTGAAATAAAAATGATTTTTAGATACACACACCACTATTATTTAAAAATCGTGAGATAATCCCTGAGAATAAAATATAGACATAACAATGGCTTAAAAAAAGTAGAAAAATGTTCTTTCGTTTGTGTTTAGGCCATAACATTAGGGTTCATTGGGCTGGAAATGTTTGTTAGAATATGAATTTTTATCCAGAAAAAAATCACCTAGTGCTTCTTTATTAAAGAGTACTTAGTCTTTACTAAAATAATAGTGATGTTCAAAATGCAGAATTTCCAAGCACCAAAATGATTTCATACGTATAAAACCACTAAGCGCTGAACCAGCACTAGCCTCATTTAAATCAATGAATATTCATGAACACTCATCAGGAGAGCCTTGTTTATTGAAGGACAAATTGAACCCTTCAAACAATCTCTTACACGTTCTGCAACATCTCTCCCTAGTGGCTGGGTGACATGCACTCCTGTCAACACCCTTGAAAATTCACAAAGCAATGTTTCAATCGCTTGCAGGGGAGCAAAAGAAAATGTATTTGATGTGTACAGCTACCAGGCAACAAATACAAAAACAAAACTAAGCTATTACGAATCTAAATCAGCTAGTTGTTCATGATTTAGTGAGGATTTATTGTTTAAAGTTCAGGTGTTTGGCTTTTATGTACATTCATCTAGTTATTTAATCATTTGATGTGTAATTCAAATACGCAATAGACTGTTGTGCATGAATTTGTGTAGCAGAATGATGCGCACATATTTTTGGGATCCTTAAAGCACACTCAATTTATAATTGTGAAATTTTCAAAATCAAAACTGATTCAGTATGAAATATGAAGATCTATGATTAGAGACATTAAGTAATTGTTACATGCTGTTAATAACTTGCTGAAGAAGTGTGTCATTATCTCTTTACCAGTGTTAATTTTGTTGTTTACATGAGAATAAAATGGGACCAATTTTAATAAACCTTCAAATTGAAACCCTAATCTTATTTTGAATGGAGGAATGAAACCATTTTGTGTATCTTTTTTCTTGTTCTGTAATTGTCTTTTAAAGTGGCAGTCTACAACTGATGCCATATATCTTTTGATGGAAACCTAGTTTTGGTGCTCAGTAATTAATCTGAGCTTCTGTGTGATAGACCAGATGAATCCATTGATTACTTTTATTACGTTAATTCATTAAGAGATTTCCTTTTTTTTTAAAGAAAAGTATTTAAGAAGGGATATTCATTGGAAATAGAAGTCCTGTCATAAGGGCTTGTTTTTCTTAAATTTCTGAAACAAAACAAAGCCCATTGGAACTAAAAGTGCTTGGAGCAGTGTATACGGTTTAAGGAGAGGTTCAGCTGGTGTTTTGATGTAATTCTCACACTGGATTAATTTTTTTATTTTATCTTAACACTTGATTTTTGTTATAAAATATTAAACTGTTCATTGTCAATTTTTGAGATTTTTGCAGTAAAATGTACTACTTTAAATTGTACCAAAAAAAAGACAGTTCTAAGGTTGTGGAATTATTGTGTAATGAATAAAGCTGGGGTTGTTATAAAAATGATATCATGTGTTGTCACATAAACAGTTTTAAAGGAAATTTTTTTAGAGAATATTGTAAAGTAGAAAATGTTCAAAAAGTCCCCAGACTTTTTGAACATTAATTACACGCTCTGGTGATTATTGTTAACACTGGGATCACTATCCAAAGATATTGTGGTCTGCAATGTCACGTATAATTCCAGTTGCCTATGCGAAAAGCACACTTGTGGGTCATGTCTGTTAGCAATGCTCAGAAAACACAAAAGAAAGAACTGTTTGAGACGATCTCTACAAAACAAAAATGAATAAAAATGCTTACCTATTTAACTATTGGACCAGTGTTTCTCCAAAACCAAACACGGGTAGTATCCTTCATCAACCATTTGAAAAAATACGGTTTCAGATAGTGATCCAGCACCACATGAGTGTTTCTCATGCAAATCAAAACAATACTCGATTGGTATCGATCAGTGATTGGATAGTTAGTCATGCATATTAATGGACCCGGTGACATTGCATCGTCTTGGGACTTATGTGGTGAGCTCTAGCTTTGCTTTTAAGTGTCAAAATGACATAAAATATTTAAATTAACGCAATTATTGTTGGAAATAAAGTAAATGGATGAAGTTACAGTCCTCAGCAGAGACCATTGTATACATGCTAAGTGTTGTGACCTTTACATGAAATTTATTCCCATGAGTTAATGCTGGATTGTTTGAGCCGCTGCACCTACAGTAGCAAAGAGAAATAAAAATAAGTCATGGTCTTAGAAAGGTCACCTGGCGCTAAGCATATACCTTAATAGCAGTACAGCAAAAAAACAAACTGAACCACAGCAAATCACCAGCTGAAACCCAAGAGCCATCCTACAAAGCAATGTTAAATACCAGAGTAATCTATAAACAGCGAAAACATCATTGTAAACGACACATCTATCCATCTTTAATGAGCTCAAATCAGCAGATGGTCAAGAGTCCTTCATGTGCCTGACGATCATCTCAAAGCTGAGAAAAGTGACCGCATTGACAGGAAATGCTCTGACGCTGTTCAGCAGAAGACCTTTGAAGAAGACTCGGATGCCCTCTTCGCGCACGCTAACAGCAATGCAGTTCAGCACACCGCGGTAAACTCGACCGCCGCCTCCGGACATCTGCAGGCGAGCCTTCACCACGTCCATGGGTGTGGCGCAGGCCCAGGTGACCACTCCTGCCACTCCTCCAGCCACCAGCACTGCAGAGTGACCTGGGGAGAGAGACGATGTGTAATCGCTACGGCAGAAGTATTGTCTGAAACCCTTGACATCAGTTTTCTTTTGGCAGGTCAGGCAAATGATTTTACAAATGCATTTTATTTGAGCTTTATCGCATCTTTAAAAAGTAAAAAAAAAAAAAAACGTTTGTAGTTGTGGTGCGGGGATCAAGGTTTGTAATTTCAAGGTTCTGTTTTTCATACTCACCTGGCTGCTGGCCCTGCTCCGTCATCATCCTCCAGGTGAGCTCATATGGAAGGAAGTAAAGCCCGAAGCAAGGTACGTCACGTAGCGCCAGAGCCCACATGCCCCTGAAAAGCCCCTTCACTCCGTCCTCTCGCAGAATCACCGCCACACAGTGCAAAGGTCCGTGGTATTTACTCCCACCGGAACTGCTTCTGGTCTGGTTCTGCAGGCGCACTTTGATCAGGTCAATGGGAGCTGTTACGAATAACTGAGAAGAGCAAAACGATGTAAAGAAAAGATTCTGATGATTGTAGTACATTTAAATGGTAAAAGTTGTGTTCCTTTTCATGTAAAATAGTAAGAGTTTGAAGAAGAAATGCAAGAAATGTTTATTTTGCATCACGGGACAAACAGAAGCAACTTAAGAAACTGGGAGAATGCCAAAAGACGGAGGAGGTAAGAGCTCCAAAAACATTAGCCATGTTTCTATCCAAAGATGCGAATTAAATGTATACGCAAATCTGGAATATCAAATAAAATATTTGCGAATAATGCAGCGTTCACATTTATTGAGTCCAAGAGAACATAACAGTAAATTGTTGCATTACGAGAAGATCTTTTTTCAGAACACGTAGACAAAGCACAATATGCACAGTCATCATCTTGCTTTTGGAGGTGCAGACTGCTCTTTGGGAATGCAGCCAATTTTGTGGATAATGTTTATTAGTTGTTTCTAATACAGTATTTGTTTTTATGCCTTTAAAATGACAAAATTAATCCTGTAAATCGAGCGCATCAGCCAGATGAATTCTGTTGCAACCCTCTGAGCTCAGAAGCCAATCAGAACAAAGGATTTTTGTATCTAAGGCTTTTTCCTCAGATAACAACCAAAAACAGGATTTCACTCTAATTTTGGAGTTTCACACAAATCTTTGGATGGCTTCTTAGTAGGGTTCTGGCTGTCTGGGTCAGGAAAAGTTTGATCCAATGACCCTCCCTGCTGGTACAACAGATGCAATTCACGCCATATGGGGAAATAGGAAAGAAGAAGACGACGACGGCAGAGAAAAAAAAATCATGAATCCCCTGATCATAGGAAGCTGTTTGACAAAAATGTGAAGTTTTCTTAATCTGAAAGTTATTTCTTTCCATTTCCTGGGCAAAGTCTCTATGAAAATGTGGGATGAGCGCCACTGTGTGTCTCTTTTACATCCTACTTGCATCATTAATAGAGCAAACTTTCATTCGCCGTACTCGTTGCAAAAAACTCTGCGATATGGAAGTGCGAAACTCTTTTTCATTGGCAACACTCATTCAAACAGATATGTGAAGTCCTGTTTGCACCCATGGTTTTCAACAGAGGCATGTTGTCGCGAAAAAAATCTGATTGTAAATTTTAATTAGTGTCTAACCTTGAACCTTAATTCAAGGTTCCCTTGGAAATCTACGAAATTATACAGTTTACAAATCATGACGTCAAACTAAATTATGAAAAAGTGTCATTGTTAGTTCATACAGATTCCTTTTTGAGATTGACCTTGCCTTACTTTTTCCATAAAAACAGAGCAAATATAAAAAAGATGGCATGCCTGTGCAAGACCTGAGAAGCATCCAGCAATGAAAACATGTCGAAGCAGAATGCCCTGGCTGTCACAGGCATCGTTGTTACGCTCGCGCCGTCGATGAGTCAGGTGATCCAGCGCATTACTGTATGAACCAAAGGCCACCGCATTACTGAGTGCGACCGAGAGCACAGGGAATGACATGCCCTTAAAAAAGCCATGGAGCTGGAGAACACAAAACAATTAAGAACACTTGGTAAGAAATAACTTTGTACAGACACAGGCAGTAGAGACTTAAACAACAAATACTGAAAATGTACCAACAGCAAGACGTATTGTGTTTATATTTCTATCAAGTTGAGTTTAAACCAATTAAAATGTACATTTCCAGATGGATACCACTGCTGGTGTCAAGGATGTCAGATGATGTTCTGAGATGATTCTAATGAGAAGTCTTGTGCTCTGTTATATACAATGGATTATACTTTTGCAACAAACTTCAGAGGAACTTTCTGCTAGTGGTCCAACTGTCTTCTGTGTACCATTTATGTGGAACCATGAAAGAACCAATGAACAGTTCATCAACTGTTTGCCGGTAAAAATACATTCATAGGCAATAAGTAAGACCTCTACTAGCGCCTAAGGTCTGACCAGCTCATTAGCCTGCAAGCCCTGCCCCGGGAGGAGGCAGACCCAATCTGAGTCATGCTATCCAGTTACAGCCATTGGTTTGTTTCTTGATGGCCCTAAAAGCTAAAGAATTTTTTTTATTATTACTTTTCCCTGAACACCTTTTCTCTTCCCTGAAAATCTGAATTTTCCATTCCAAACATTCAAAGGCATTCAAAAGCACATCAAAGGCATTTCTAATATAACTTTTAATATTTAGCCATTTTTTGAAACATCTGTTACAAAAAGTGATGACATGGTTCTAGTTTTTTTTTTTTTTTTTACAAAATGCTACAAATCATTCATTCATTAATTTTTCAACCCGCTTATTCGCTTTCGGGGTCACAGGGATCTGCTGGTGCCTATCTCTAGCACACATTGAGACGGGGGGGTACACCCTGGACAGGGCAACATTCACTCACACATTCACACCTAAGGGGAATTTAGATCATTCAATTAACATAACCACATATTTTTATAATTGTGGGGAAAACCGGAGTACCCGGAGTAAACCCACGCAAGCACTGGGAAAACATGCAAACTCCTTCCAGGAAGGTCAACGGCGAGCCTGGAAGGCGACAGTGCTATCCACCTTTGACAGCCAGCATTTTTGTCACTTCCTGAGCCCCTCATCTTCATTGTGCTGATGGAATTATATCGCTCTGTAAAAAACTCAAATGGCACTTATAGCGGTTCCAAGGACTCCATTACACAGCAAATATTGAGTTTTTGGGAAAATAGATTATGGGCTTTTCAAAAGTAAACACAATACACTTGTATTTTTTTCATGTTGCTATTATGGAATAGTTTATACGGTAGAGTTGAGGAAAACTGGATGTAAGAAAAATGTAGCAAATAAATCTGAAGAATTTAAAAATGTACACGTAATGTATAAATTAATGATTTGAATACTTACACCTTCATGTGTGTACGTTTGGAGCACACAATCAAGAATGCCTCGATACACAGACTGCGTTTGCAATCGCACCTGAGACCAAAAAAATAAATATTACGAAGAACTGTGAACAACAATTTAAAAAATACAATCTTCATTAAAAGGTGTGGCCTGCGTGTTCTTGAAATAACAAAAAACTAACACACACCTCGACCAATAGCATGTCTGTGGAAAGCCCTGCCTCACACTTGCACCGGTGAATGGGAGATTATAGGGAAATCTACTGAGTCAGCCTGTGAGGGTGTTACTGTGGGAAACTATTCGCCTATTTCACATGGCGGCCATTTTGAAAGAGAGTCTTGATGGGAAAAAAAAACTCAAAGTGGAGTTATACAACCCTGGCATTGATAACAAACCTGGAACTACTGACAAGACGTTTAATAATTTATGTTGAAAACCGGGCTGAAAATAAATGTTAAATGTCACAGGCTGTTTTATTGAAGGTATAGACAGCAATGTTAAATATATTTCTTAATTGGCTATATACTGACAGTAAAGAAATCCTTTTTCTTGATGTTCTTCCTTCTATTTCTAGGTTTCCTCTCACCAGAGCCTCACCTTCATTCTTAAAGTAACTTCCACGTGAAATAGGCAAATAATAACATTTTGACTGTTTGTTATACAGAAAATTATTAAGTTCAGACAGAGGTGGGAAAACTGCGAGGGATCTCTTGCTAATGTTGCAGGCAGAAAGTATGGATCGATTGACCGCTACACTCAAATGAATTAGTTTTCAAATGAATTATTTTGTGATAAACTTTACTGACAGACACCAGGGATCCACACTGCAGGTCTTTATGCTCACTTCATTCCCTTTACTAATAATATGCGACTCGAATCTAGCCTGTGTGTGAATGTATGCCGCACCAATGGGAGCCGTGACAACTTAATTATTATGAAATAATATGAGGAAGAAGATTGTGATGAAAGAGACTGAGACAAACTGAATATTTTTTAAAAAATGGTGGAAACACACAAATGCTCCTGAGCACCTTTTAACTGTGAGAAAGCTGATGTGAAAGAAAAGATTTGGATACATCGGACTTCGACTTTCAGGCTGCTTTTGAAAAAATCTGAACTGAGCCGTTCTGCCATGAACAAATCAAACACAGGGTCGCATTGGGCTGCAGTAAGAACGTACCCTTATTGATATATGAAACAGCCTTGAACCTTGAAGTCCATTTACTGGTGAAACTGTGTTCAGTGAAGTGGTGTTTGAGGCACAGCCAGACTGTGCCAGTGCAAAGCCTTGAGAACGGGAGATACCGGTAAGAGAGGGAGATGCAGATCGCTCTTATGATCGCTTCTGAGCATGTTCAGCTCCCTGATCCTTGCTGCAGACTACGAGCAGTGAAGTCATGTCCCCACAGTAATGCACTGGTGGACGACATAAGTGCGCAATGCCCTGTTCAGGCGGGTTAGGTTTCGTTTTTAGTGTAGGTTTAGGGTTAGCCAGGACCCTGACGTTTGGGCTCTGTCGTCTGCCTGTGCATTACTGCAAGGCCTGACGTCACTGCCCCACAGTCTGCAGCGAGGACTGTCTCCATGTTTTTACAAATGCTTCAATGGCAGGAGGTGGTGATGTGTCGTCTAGATTTTATACCGTCAATGATGGAACCAATATTAGGTTGGAAACAAGTGGCAATGATCAAATTCAGAAGTGGTCTTAAATTCTTGTTTATAATTACAAAAGAAGGACCATGTGAGCCAGACACGTGGCGGCTCGGCTCATTTTCGGCAGTTGGCTCATTTTAGGCCAATGGCAGTAGGGGTTTTGATGTTGTCAATATTTTTTATGGTCTAAAATTGGGAAGCATTTTTGAAAAACCACGGGCTGCACCTTAAATTGAAAAAAATGTATGTATTCTGTCTACGCCTCACCTTTACTGTGTCCAAAGGGTGTCCAACAACTAAACCAACAGCACCTAAAGCAAACACACATCATTATCCAGCTAAAACATCAGTCTAGGACTGCAAACACCCTTTATCTTAGTAGGTACCTCTGGTATCACAGACTAACAGTTTGTAGGTACATACCAGGTATATTTTTCTATGGTGTTCAAGACTTCTTTATATTTTAAATAAAAAAAGATGATAATTGTTATGTTTGTTTAGAAGCTGGGACAGAAAGTTTGAAACATGGTTGAAAATGGTTCATGGTTTTTACTGGAGTAACACTAATCCATATTCAATAACAAAGTTTATTACGGATTACAGTTATGCACATAAGTTTCTTGGACAGTTCTTAAAAATGTGAATAATAACGCAAAAGCATTTTTCCCACTCATAGTTAGTGGTTTAGTGAAGCCGTTTATTGTCAAACAATGTTGAAACTTTCCAAATGACCCTGAGCAAACGTTTACACAGCTCCTTATATTTTGTATAGAGCTTACATCAGGTGCAGCGGCCATCTTGTTTGTATCCATGAAGAGTCGTGCTTCGCTTTGTTCATGCATCTTGTTAGTTCCTTATTAAACACCAATTTTTTACTTATAGAATTGTTCATATTCGTACTTGGCAATCGCATTTATTATGACAAAAAGATTGACTACTTGCACTATGACTTCCGCATTCTTCACATTAGAGCTCAGTAAGTTTTGCTATGGCTACGTCCTACAGCTGCTGTCTCCAGAATTCATATTGCAGAAGTGCTTTGTATGTGCAAAAAAAACATTTAAAACACCATGCAGCGAGCTGGAAAAGGGATTCAAATTCAGTTGGAGATGTACACAGCTAAACATAACAGTACACAGCAGTGCAGCGTATACTTTCTGCTTTCTCTGAAAGCTATCAACACACTTTTTCTGAACATTTTCTTCCAAACTCCAATACATTTGACCATAAACCGGAACTTAGTTTGCGCCATTACTTTGAGGCAGAAGTGGATCATGAGTCTATGTGTAAGTAGTTCATTACATTGGAAAAGATTACAAAGGTAGGCGTCATATATGGAGTCACTCTGTTTAACGTGTAACCATGGCAATGTATGGCGAAAGCCTCCTCCCGCTCTATCCGATTGTAAGTCTGACATCAGGCTGCATTTTCGGGTTCTATCTCTCCATTCTCCCATTGACAGACAATGGCAATAGTAGCCGAAATTTTGATCATTATTACAACAAAAATGCTTTAAAAAAGTTTTAAATCAAGCGAATCATTATGTGTAAATTACCAATAATGTGTAATAAAGGTTGGGCAAGAAAAAAATACGTTTATTTTGTGGAAACTGCTGTTCAGAAACAAAAGCTTTTGTTATTGTTTCAGAACAGGGTTTCTCCTCTAATTTCCGCAACAGAACAGCAGTTTCTATTTTATAAACTTTTTTTTCTTTTTTTCAACGTCACAACTCAACAAGCAGATTGAAGTCTCTTGGAGTAGTTGTTGGCGAGGTTCTTTAACTTCTCTGTTGATAAAGCTGCCCAAAATATCTTATTTTCAGTTCCATTGAAAAGGGAATCTCTAGATAAAATTAGCAAACTACTTGGAGAAAATTATAACTTTTTATTGGCAAGGAATGTAATTTGTAAACTATGTCTTGGTAGTGTGTACTATTTACTTATTATTGTAGCAAACACTAGATGTGGGTTAATAGACAGGTAATAAACTAGCTAATGTAATAATAGATTAGCATTCCACTTGTTATTGTAACCAAGAGTGAGTGGTTCGGTTACCTGAAATCCATCCCGCGACGAACTCCACAAACGGCATCGCTAAATCATTTATTTACGTGTTGGGCTCTCTAAAGCTGTACAGTTTTACCAAGTGACATGAGAATCTGTCTCTATGAACGGCCGCTGAAGTAACTGAATAACTTGCTGCCAAAGTTCATGTGAAAATGCAGCGCTCTGCACATCCTTTATTTCAGAATCTGCGCAAACGTCAACATGAAACTCGCGGAAAAGGCGTCTTTAGTATTAAATAGGTTTCTTCCGACAATGCCTCGCCCCCGACAAACTCAAGGCTTTCGCTTAACTTTGCACAGTCCACCTCAAGCAGCTTTGAGATCTTCTGGCCAGCAGAAGAATGTGATTGTCTTCGTGTCACAGTGCTCTCTGTCGCCGCCTGCGGGAGAGAAAACACTCGTGCAGATGTTTGTCATTACGACCACTCTTCAGACTGGCCTCAAAGAATGGAATTTATTTTGTGTCAAAAATATATAAAAAATAACCAAGGAATTACCATAAAAGTCGACTTTGATTTTAAAAACACTCAATTTTTTTTTTGCTTCGTTTAAAGCTGCGGTTTTGCTTCTCAGATATTTGATTACGATTTCAGCATCTTTGCTTTTGCTTTCTAATTTTGCGTTTGCGATCCTGAAAGTTACGTTTGTCATTCTGACACAACCCTTCCATTAGGGCGGGGGTAACAGGGGTTCGCCCTCATTGGCTAGTACGGTTTTGATTGGCAGCTCAATGAACCGATCGTCCAAGCGTTCGCGTTTAGGCATTACGTTCAAGATCCCAGAGCTCATCTTATTCAATACAACGTCGCTCGTATATTATTGTCATAAGAGTAAAACTAAATCACTTTTTACACGAATCGAGTAAGACTATTCAAGATGGAAAACACCAATTCCCCCGTGTTGCATGAAATCTCCTTAAGCTTCATGTGGAGAAATTGCTAATATTTATATACTGTATTTGGTTTTCTCAGGACGGCGTTTGTCCAGCAGGTGGCGACAGCCACTGATACTGTCTGTACACTGTTTGAAAACATGGACACCGTTCTCTGCGATTCTGTTTAAAATCGTGCCGCGTGAAATCCACTGCTGTTTAAATTCAGCAATGAGTGGATGCTTCTCCAAACAGTCTTTGTAGTCTCTTCTTCTGCCCCTCTGAGAGTACAGCTTCTCGTTTGTTTTCGAGCATCTTCTATTGCTGCCTTTCCCGGCTGAAGAGACGTGATCAAACGAGCCAATCACAGCGTTTTACACACACTGTGAAAAAAACAGCTCAGAAAAATGACACAGCGTTTTTTTTCCTGATAGTTTCATTAGCGCTTTGTAATTAAGGCTAAATATATACTGCATGCAGCCCCTGCATTAAAAAACACATAGGTGTGTAAAGGCCTCAAGTCACTTTTTCAGCAGGAAGTTGCATCACTTGGATCTTTAGAAGGTTGTGGCCATGGCCAATTTCCTAATTACATATTCAATGATTTTGTGATGAGAAATAGGAGCTGGTTTACAAAATACTATCCTGTTACTCAAATTATTTTGTGTAAAAATTAATTAGTATGTGTAAAAACGCACAAAGTTAGTAAATTTCCTGGTTCCATAATCATATGTACCATGTGGCTTTTTGGCATGTATTTGCTAATTCTTTGCTAAAAACTCAGGCCTGTCTGTCCTGTTAATTTTAATTTTTAGTGTTCGTCGGCCTTGGGATGTCAAGTGTCCCCGTTGCATCCCCGCTTTTGTTGTGGTTATATTTTAAAAATATATATATATATATATATAAATGAAAAGGGTCAAATTGTAAATTTATTCTAAAAATATTATTTCTGTTTATCTTGTTTTCGAGATTTTGTTAATGCCTGATCAAACGATCATTGCTCGACTACAATTGCCTGTTTATCGGGGTACTCACCTAGGAGGGGAGGGGGCACTGCTCACTCAATACACACCAAGAAAGAACGCAGCAGCTCCGTCTCGTGTGGTTTCTTTATTGAATGTGTTTTGTTTCCCCTCATCAGGAAGCGGTGAGGGTACTACACTTTCGGAACCAGGGTTTTCTAACTCACTATAACTCAAACTCAGTGGTTCTTAGCAGTGGTTAGTAAGTGACTGAACTGCAGTTCCTCGACAGGCCACTAGAGGCTGGCTCCTGAAGCAGGTTCTCATTCACTGCAATGTTTAGTTTTAGACTTTCATGAACACTGAGAGGGTGAATTTCTAAAAAAAATTGTTTAAAATTTATTAACACAAAAAAACATATTATATATTATTATTATTATTTTTTTTTAATTTATTTATTTATTTATTATTATTATTATTATTATTATTATTATTATTATTATTATTATTATTATTATTATTATTATTGTCCGAGAAATAATCATGGTTTTACGATTATGACTATTATTTACAACAGTCAACTTTCAACTACACGGCGGCACAGTGGGGCAGTGGGTAGCACTGTGGCCTTCCAGGTTGAAGGTTGTCGGTTCGAGGCTCGCTGGTGACCTTCCTGGAAGGAGGTTTTGCATGTTCTCTTTTGCATGGGTTTTCTCCGGGTACACCGGTTTCCCCCACAATCCCCAAAAACATGCATTAGGTTAATTGAATAATCTAATTTCCCCTTAGGTGTGCATGTGTGTGAATGTTGCCTTGTGATGGACTGGCGAACTGTCCAGGGTGTACCCCCGCCTCTCGCCCAATGTGTGCCGGAGATAGGCTGGATGGAACTTTCAACTACCAGTGATACATGGGTTTTCTCTAAAAACAGTTAATCACAACAAAAACAGAACTACTTATGACTTGACGGTTGGGCAGAAGACCATCACTAACATCCTCCCTTGGGAGACAAAGTCTCAGATTGAAAATGCAAAAATGATTTGTGATGCTCACAGAGTACGGTATCAAAAATGAAACTGTCCCTTTAAAGCCATTTTTTCTTTCAGTGAGTCCCTAGACTGCAGTGAGACTAGAGCAAAAGAGGGTGGGAGAGCAGGTGCAGGCTTTCCGGGATACACACTGTAGATGCTGACTAGAAAAAAAGAGAGAAAAAAGAATCTCCCTCCTTTTCTGAATTCCCAAAGGAAATGTTTGCACCCGCTCACAACAATCAACAAGGTCTGTTCCAATTCTGCACACAGTGTCCATGTCTGCACACACATGTACACACTCAGCTAGGTTTTGTCTTGCTGCGATATCACAGCATAGGTGTAACTGACACATTCACCGATGGGCGCGTTTGTGAGGGACAGGTTGAGAGACTTCCCTTTTTTATTTTTCTTCTCAAAAGCCAGGAAACTCCAGTATTCCAACTATATACTGTAAGTGAGAGAAGTATTTGACCCCTGGAAGGATTTTAATATTTTTCAACAGACAAGTGGTCAGTCCATAAATGTAATGACATCTATTGCAACTGTTAGGGATAGAATAGCACCCTATAAAACCCGAAGACCTATCATTGAGCAAGATTTCTGGCTCTACAAGCTGATAATAGGAGCCTCTCTTAATGGTAGCATGCGTTTGTTATCTGTATAAAAGACCCCTGTTCACAGAAACAATCAATAAGGTTCCAAGAGCATTCTAGGGATGACAGAATTGTAAGTCTTGAATAAGTCACAAGAAAATCCAGCTTAAGTGAGGTGACAACAGTTGAGGAGTTTATGCTCAAATGTAAGACATTAAAAAAAGCACTAACTCTGGGGGTTCATGCAGGATATCTAAGTTTCAATGAGTGCGTTTATGTGTTTAGGGTAATGGTCCTGATCAACGAAATATAAAAAAATCTTTTTAAAACGCAAATGAGGGGCACCCTCCTGCTTTCCCTCTTGAAGCCTAATGGGAAGTGACTTGAACTGGAATTCCTCTACCTGCCACTAAAGACTGGCTCTAAAACAGAGCAGGTTCTCATTCAGGTTCAAACCTTAAATTTGTGCATAATTTAAGGGTGTGGATACTTGACAGGCAGATGATTGACAGTTCTTTCAGCCTGTTACGTTACAGCATTATCCTCTGGAGTTGTTCATTCCAGCAAATCTGAAGTACTTTCGTATTCCTTGTGTTTTATGTTTTTAGATTTTACTATCAGTTGTTTCTTGTTTTGCGTGTGCGTGGTCTTAGACCGTTGAGTGTGTGGTCTCTACGCCAATGTGACGCACTTTTACAAAGGCGATTGCTGGCGACGGCCACTTTTAACTTCATTTCACTTTGCCAGGAAACAATGGGTGACGTCAATGGGTGTGATAATGATCTCTGTGCCATATGATTTCTTTACTCTTACTGTAGACACTTTAATTGTGATTTTATTAGTCAAATGACCCATGTGCCATATGATTTCTTACCATTCATGTATACAGTTTTTTTCTGGGTTTTCCCTTAACCGTGTCTCAATGTCATTCAAGCTCAACCTTAACATCTTGTACTGTTCCTTGAAATGCTATGCTCCTGTGCTCCATGATACGAAGATCTGAGTATCTCCATATCCCAAAAACACCAGACTAAGCGTCATAGCATTGGAGCCAACTCTGGCGTCAAAAATCCCATATGCGTAAGAATCTAATTGTAAGGACATGAATGACGCACAAAAGAGTAGTCTTCACGTTACAAATAGAGGGCCTCAGAAACTGTCTGACATGTTCACATTGAGAACACTGTTCTCTGTGCTTGTGGTCTTCTCACTGTGAATCCTCAATAAAGAAGCTTCTTTTTACAATAGTTTTCTGTGCTGTTTGTTTCCTCAAGACGGCCTCTCTCTCTCAGCAAGGTGAAGGCTCATTTCCACCACAATATACAGTCAAAGAACCCAAATAGTCATTTTCAATGTAATGTTTAGGAATAAAGATATAAAAAAATTTTTTTTTTTTAATTCTATCAACATCATCATCACTTTATGACGAAAACATTATCTGCTCACAACAAACACCCCAGTATTATATCAGAGGTTGTCCGTAAAATCTTCTACAAGACAAAATTGACACGTCATATTAACATATGGCTGCCATGTGAGGCTAAATACTTCGGTTAGACAATATATTAGCAGAATAATTTTTCTCAACCCTCTATCGTGAAGAAAGAATATATTGAATGCTTGTCACTGTGAACACACATATGCACCGACATGCACTCTCTTGCTCTATGTCTCTCTCCTCCTCTATGTCTGTCTCCTCTCTCTCGCACACGCACACACACGCACACACACACACACACACTCTCTCTCTCTCTCTCTCTCTCTCTCTCCCTCTCTAGTTTGCTCTCACTTTAAAATTAATGTTTGACACCCCTGTTTTAACCTTTTGAAGTCTGGGGCCTTTTTGGGCATTTTTTTACTATAATAAATTATCTTTTAAAATAGTTGGTAAAGCTTGATATTATTGATTTAGTGCCCCAGCTTCTTTGTATTATATATATATATATATATATATATATGCTGTATATATATATATATATATATATATATATATATATATTTACAAATATTTTTTTATTACATTACACAATAATTCCACAAAAATCCTGGAATAGTACAAAAAAATGTCATTTTTTCAACTTTTTTTAACTGCAAAAATTTAGAATGAACAGTTTTTATGTTTCATAACAAAGACAAAATAACAATAAAAATAAAAAACACTGTGCCAAGCACTTTTTGTTCCATTGATTTTTTTCGTGCCAGATTTTTGCAAAACACAAGCCATATCACGTCTTGTACTTCCAGACATTGACTTTCAGACATTTAAGACATTTTTTTCACATTTGAATTACCTTGCAAATTATGTGTAATAACTATTACAATGTTCTTTAAAACAAAAATATCATAGCTCATAACCTTTTTGAAGCTCATACATTATAGTTTAAGCCTGAATAAGCAAATTTATGTTGCAGACGTTTTAAAGGAGCACAGTGTAGCTGTCACAGTTCTGAAGATGAAGGAGGGAACCAAGTTATTTCAGTTTTTGGACATTTTGCACCTTCCACGCAGTGCAGCCACTCAGGGGTTCTTTGAGGGCTAGGAGCTCTTGGTTACTGATATTATTAATCTGTGCCATATTCAGCTTATGAGAGAAGCACGCTCATGGATGGAGACCTTCTCCAGAAATAGATCCATCTACATCTACCACAAATGGCTGATTGGGATTTGGGTGACACAAAATAGGAGCTGTGGTGAATGCAGTTTCAAAGGCTTCTTGAGCTTGGAAGTTCATTTTAGTGAGCAGGGTTGTCCCCAAAGACAACTATAGTAATTGGCAAAGCCCAGAAAATGAAATGCTAAAGCTTCTTGATAGTAGTAGGTTTAGGCCAGTTTGTGATGGTGGTAACCTATAGATAGTAGAAATGTCCATTGCCACCCCTAGTAGTAGTACTACTAGATAGAGATATACTAGCCCTAGTAGATAACCCAGGACATATAGAGTGGAGACATATTTTTCTGCTTTCACATACAACTACCTTTCGCCAACTTTCCAGAGAATCTGTTTAACATGGAGATGGTGTTCTCCAATGTTCTTGGAATAAATAAACCGATGGTCCACAGACACAACAATGAAGTGATAATCTCAAATATTTCATTTGCGAATTACTTGAAAATAGCAGGAGAAAAGCCTTGCCCACATTAGAGCCACTCAGCACCTCCTGGTACATACTAATTTCTTCCTAGCCCAACCTCCCCACCAACAACCCCTTTCGGCCAGTGGATTGGGATCTGCTGGTCAGGGAGCAGCCCGTTTCCACTGATTTTCCACAGATATTTCAAAATATGCAGCAGGGGAATCAGAAGGTAACTATACTGTGACTTACTAACATCATGCTGTTAGGGGTTCTTGTCTCATTTCCTTTTGCTGCGACATTGAGGGTGCTTCGTCGATCTGTGAGCTCAATCAGAATTTATATGAAGAGGAGGGCTGCTCGATTTAAGTCAGTTGGGTCATTTCCCAGTCTATATGACAACTTCTGTAAAAGCACAATCAGTAAGTCCGATGATAGCAGTTGTTATAGTGTGCAATGTTGCAAAATAAATCAATTGGTAAAAATGTAATACAGTTTAGAGCTGTAATTGGGCCTAAAAAGATCGGCCTACCTGAGCCAGAAAGAATTTGGCCCGACCCCAACCTGTTTTGTTTACTGTTTTATTTATCAGCTCAAACCCGATCTGAGCCCAAGGGGTTTTCAAATGAACCGTGATGAGTTGGAAGCCAAAGAACCATTGTGTCTAATACAGTAGAAAACATGGCTGAAATTTGATTATACCATATATGCCATGTTCACTTGTCAATGTAAACATAATAAAGTTATCAATAATTTCTGGGCTGAATACAGGACTGAAATAATGTAAGAAGCAGAAGTCAAGTCACTTACCCACAACTCTGTGACTAACTCTGTGTTGGAAAATGAATATTTAATATGACAGCATTTCAATTTAAAAGCATGCGCAGCGCCCCGTGTGGCTGATTTTGTGTCTGTTAGTTCAGCTTTAGAGAGAGACCAATCGCTGTTCTAACGATTAAATAATCAGAGTGTATAGTGTTCCTAGGCGTGTCAAACTCAGTTCCTGGAGGGCCACAGCCCTGCACAGTTTAGCTCCAACCTCAACTTAACACACCTGATGAAGCTCGTTAGGTCCTTCAGGCTGTCTGAAAGCTTCAGGTGTGGGTCTCTCTGAGCAGGGTTGGAAGTAAACTCTGCAGGGCTCCGGCCCTCCAGGCATGGATCCAGACACATGTGCTCTACAGTGTAGGAACAGAACATGTAAACCACACAGTACAGCCAGAGAAACAGGACCTAGTACCAGGCCAAAGCAGGAACAAACCCACTTGTGGACAGGGGAGCACAAGGATAGGTAATCTTCAACATGAGACCAGTACATTAGCAGGCTTCCTCAGGGATTCCAAGACAGGAACCTGAAGGTGGGCTGGATTTTGCAAGAGCAAGGAGATATCTTTACACGGGAGATCTCTACGTGTTCCAAATGAAGGGTTTCACTTACCGGTAATGTTTTTTTTCAACATTATTTTAGAAGAATGTAGCAAAAGATACTATTTTTTCCAATTGGGAGACACAATGGCTGCCATGTTTATGCTTAAAACTGGGTAAAATAATAAAAAAGTATGCAATAAACGCACTTTAGAGGTGTAGAAATCAGAGGAATTTATCAAATGGCAGTAATCATGGCACCAACATGATGAGGTGAACATGCATCATAGCTGGACATCTTCCCTCCGATGCATGAAAGCTGGCTCGATCATTCCAAATTCTTATTCCTACACAAAAACAAATGAAATGGCTCTGTTTTGCTGCTGCTGCTGAGAGAGAGAGAGAGAGAGAGAGAGAGAGAGAGGAGCGCAGTGCTGCAGCAGAATTACTCTCAAGAAAGCCTTCGTTTCTCTGTCTCGCTCACTAACCATTGCTGCAGAGAGTATAGAGAGAGAGAGAGAGAGAGAGAGAGAGAGAGAGAGAGGTGCACTCTCTCCCGTGCTGCGGGACTCTGATAACATCCAGCGGATCCAAACTGCCTCCCAGACCCGGTTCTTCCCGGTTCCGCCATGGCTCAAGCCGCCAAGCACCTGAGAAAGAACAAGGATTTGGAAGCTCTCGCCGAGCAGGAGCGGAAAGAAAAGGAAGAGGAGAAGACGAAGAAGAGGAGTCGCTCGCGGGAGAAGAAGCGCAAGGTAGGGGACGCCAGGAGAAGTTAACTGGAGGTGGTGCATGGGGTGGACAGTGGTAACCCGGGGAAGGAGGAGATGACAAGCGTCCGGTGTGTTTTACCAAACACGTGCACACACAGGTGATGAGAAGAAGCCCGCGGAGAAATGGCGCGAAAGAGCCCAAAACAAGAGAGTGACGTGGAAAAGCAAGGTTTTCCAAATACTGTAATGCTTTATTATAACATTTAAAGCGACAGTTGCTGCATAAATTAAAAAGCTACTGCATTTTGCTGTTTCGTCACAAACAAGCCATTAAACATTGATTTCCAGTAGAGGACGAGTCAGTACAAACACTAGGCTACATGAATAAATGAACGAATTAACGCTAGAAATGGCTTAAATCAGTGGCTCATGGATACTTAACTGAATGAATTTATTTATCAAGTAAATGTGTGGATGATCATTGTGTGGTAAAACATGTTTAATGAAACAGAAAAGAGCATTGCAAGATTTTCAGATGTTTTGATTGCAGAAATCTTGCAAATATATGATGATGAAGTGTATTCCATGACTGCTTAGCAATGTTCCGAATCAGAACAGGTTGTACACATTGCAACACAGGCAATGACATGGTCAACAGTAGGAACTAACTACTCACAGTCCTCTGTCAATAAAACAAGATGAATAGGATAATGGTGATTTGGGATTTTAGTTTAATTACTGCACAATGTTTCTCAGTAATTTACTGCAAAACTGCCTCGTCCAGCTTACTCGGCAAATTCTTGGCTACCAATATCAAATAGTTAGCCCCAGATTTGTTAAGGGAAACACAGCAGTATTTCTGATTTAAAAAAAGCTGGTGTGAACTCTAGAGTCTTGCTATTTTGGCAAAAGCGCATTGGCATTATCAACAAAAATGAAAAATCTTCTCAACATTTTTTTTGTCAAGAACTGTGTGTCAGCAAGATTCCGGTGATAAGATAAATATCACAATATGAAGATTCCAATACGATATTGGTAGTAGGTACCACTGGAGCCTTCCAAATAGAAGATTGTCTGTTCGAGGCTCGCCGGTGGCCTTTCTGGAAGAAGTTTGTATGTTCTCCCTGTGGCTGTGTGGGCTTCTTCTGGGTAGTCCGGTTTCCCCCAAAATCCCAACAATATGTGGTTAGGTTAACTTAATATCCAAATTTCCCTTATGTGTGAAGGTGTGAGTGGAATCTGCAATGGACTGGTGACCTCTCTCCCAATGTGCACTGGAGACCCCCGACCCTGAAAGGGAATAAGCGGGTTGGAAAATGAATAAATGAAGAATAGAATTTTACGGCTTATCTTAACAACTGTAATGTACTTTATCTATTTTATGATCGGAATTAAATAGGTGCATGTGCTAGAAGTAAATTCTAATTTTAGTATATTTTTTAAACCGGTACTCAATATCCCAATATTCACATGTATCAATATTTTCTTACACCTTTGTTACTGATTAGTCCAGTTTTGCAGACAATTAGAATATTACATATTTGATCATCATTGATCAATGCATAAACTTAAAGAGAAATTCGAGCTTCAAAAATTGTGTTCTTTTCCATGCATTTAATACATTGCTGAGCCTCATGTTGTACGCAGTGCTGCTTCTCATGGAGACAATTAGCCTGTGTCACTGCTCAGAGACACAGCTTACCTAAAAAGCTGCCTTTAGGTCATCTCTTTGGATAACTCTGGTCTCCTTTCCTCTACGTATAGACGTTTGACAGTTCTATGGGTTTCTTATTGAGTTCGATAGCCAATCAAGTACAGTAGCACAGTGGTCATTGAACTGCATATTGTTCCCTTTGGCGGCATGGGTAACAACAGATTCTTTGAAAGGCATTTATTGAGAACCTTTTATTTTGAAAGCAGCACCCTTTTCCTGTTTTATTTCCTCTTCTTCCATGTCTTAGCTTTTAAGTCTAATTTTTACAAATATGTAAAAAGTATCTTCTAGACCGTCCAAGCTACAGCCACCAAACTTTGCCATCCAAACTGGTCTGACTCAGGTTGATATATATTTTCAGACAGATACAACTAAAGAAATTCTGGGAAATCACAAAGAACCCTGGGAAATTTTCCACTGACTTGGGTTCAACTTTGCAAAGCTGTAACACAAACTTTAAACTCACCAAACTTTTAGAGGTTATCAGTCTTTGTAATAATACATCAAGCAATGTGCCAAAGTATTTGAACCCTAGGATAAATGAGGAGTAAAATGTCACCAAGACTTATAATGGTCTTTGAATGGGACGCTGAGACATAGGGGTTTGTTTATAGTAACCATAGTAACAACTTGTTACCAAACTGTTTAGCCTAGCAACCAAGTTGTTAGATGGGGGTTGGTTTATGTTACTTAGAGTCAAAAAGGTAACATTATATTATGTCACTAATCTCTCCATAGCAGCAATATCATTATGTCAGCTTAGGAAAATCATAGAGACTTGTAAGTTGGCCATGTTTACTCATATTGATATGGGAACATTACATTATGTCACTGACCTTTCCATAGCAATCAGACTGTACTATTTTGTAGCATTTCACAGATTTTACAATCCAGCCCCATCATTAACTTTGGAAACTTCAAACTGGACTTCAAGCAGCATACATTCTGTGCTACACGCTTCTTTTAGACTCGATTTAAGAAAAATGAAATGTAACAATAGCTGCTTTCTGAAAAATGGATGTTTCTCCACAGCACTGTTCACTTGTTCTGATTCAGGAGCGGCTTCACTTATTCGCAATGTTTGTAGCCCATTTTCACTGTCTGTGCATGGTGTGGGTCAATACACTCACCCTCAGCCTACTAATTTAAAAGCTTGCAACAATTGTTGAACTTTTGTATGTTAATCACTGTAAGTCTGAGGTTCTCCAAATTTGCTGGTGCACTTTTTACCTTTTACTTTCTGTGAATATGCTTGAATACAGCACACTATTTCTTTGTTTACCCTCCTTGTGGAGGGAGTCAATAGCTGTCTTCTGGACATCTGCCAGGTCAGATGGCTTCAAAATTATTTGTAGCATAGAGCCTCAGCATAAGAGAGAATGAAAGGCTTGGCAAATCTTCTTCCACTTATCTGAACACATTACTCACAGAGCAGCTCCATGAAGAAGTGATGCTTGAAGTGATAGAAAATTTGAGTTTTTATGCATTTTAACAGTACTTTGCCGCTTGAAATGGCCATAACACTTTTAAAGAACAAATGTAATGCTCCCTATCAATAAATGAAAACATTTTATTTTAAATGTGCTCCAACTCTCAGTTGGGTCAATTCATAAATAACAAGGACGCACTTCCTCTAAATCTCCACCTTCTCAACAGCTGAGCATCATGCTTCATGCAAGTACAAGCAGTGCTGGGCTGGTGCACACCGGTTTTGACACCACTTTTTTGAAAAGGCATTTTATGTGCCTTAATTTTTTTTTACTGCCCAATCTACATGTGATGTCGACACTGGTGATGGTAAAGGCGATAGCTGCGCTTCTCTTGCTTTCTTTATGTACCGCTTGAACTGAAACAGTCACTTAAGCTGAAGTTTATTTCTCTTGGACGATCTTCATCATTGGTTGCTGAAAGTTATGGCTAACATGTGATTGGCTGTTCAGGCTGTCACTCCGTTTGAGAGACATACTCCCTGTGAAAAAAACAAAACAGAACACAAGACACTTCTTTAGAAGACAAACTGCACGTTACTCATCAAAACATGTAACACTCACAAAACTGCTATCTCTGACACATTTCATCAAAATCAGCAGCATTAATGTTTTTGCCATGATTGTAATTGGCTCATACGCATCATCAAAGAGATACACTTTCATAACTTACATTCTTGTCAGATTTCTTATCAACTAGATCAGAATACACAAATAAAAAAGTATTTTTGATCAGAACCCGCACACAGCCCCCACTCTCCCCCCATGCCCTGGAAACACACATGAAAAATGAATTTCATAAAAGCGCACATTTGTTTTAATCCTGATCCCATCTCGACTTTTCTGAACTCTTAAGTACCTGTAATATTGTGCACCTGATTGCTCACAACAAATGCAATGCAAATGCTGAAATACGTAAATAAAAAAAATATGTAATTATATTAAATGGCAGTTCACATCGCAAAGATCCAACACACAAGTGTTTGGACTGCCACACTAATGGGGAAGAGCGTGAACGTAGAACCAATTGACATCTCAGCTGCCTTGAGATCACTTTTGTGAATGGAAAAGAAGTGATATTTGCTAAAAGAGGTGTGGACTGTGAGCTGGTTTCACTCGAGTGTGTTGCATTGAGGCTGTCTGTCTGGAGAGCTGCTGCTGTTTGGCTCCAGCTCTGCAGAGGTTCATATTACAACGTTGTGTGCAGAGGAGCTCTGGGACTCTTAACTGTCTTCTGTCCGCTGCCTTCAATGCAGAAATTTCTTATTTGGTCATAAATAAAATTAAAAGTGAATAAATGAGCTTGAGTTTCTTTCTTAACTTGAACATAATATAGAATAGTTTAAAGAAACCCTGCAACAAACATCAGCGATTGCACTTTTCAATTTTATACAATATTCTTTCTTGTATGAACCTGGATGAAGGCACTTTATGCTGCGAGCTTAAACCAGGTGATGAAGAGGATTGAGTAATGGAGAGAAGTGATAGACTTGCCTTGAAAGGTTTTTATCTTCAGGTTTATTTCGTTTCACTTCTGGGTGCATACCATTTTAGCAGCATTCCCATCTTTAAATATTTACACAGACTAAACTACACAGAAACCTGCCAGCTTTCATGCTCCGGTTGAAAACAGTGGATTTAGCGTTTTACATTAATTAAATGAATTTTAATGACTGAGAATCTTTTTTGCACTATTCTTGCTTCTCAACACACGTCTCAAGTATCTGTGTACTCAGACTAGCTGAGCGTTACAAGAAGTGTTTGCCCACTTTTCACACTTGTTCCTGCCATCTCTGTGGTCTGCATCTTATTTTTTATTTTCTATGCGTTCTTCTCTTGTGCTGTTGTATTACACCATTCCTGTCTTATGTGCTTTTGATTTTTGCTCAGGTGCTTCTGTCAGTTTCCGTCATTCTCTCTACTGTGTTACACTGGTTTCCCCTCTTGTTTCACTTGTTTTTTATGTGCCCTTTTTATGTTCTGCTTAGTTTAGGTCTGATTGCACGTTCATTTTACGAGAAACGATGTTGTATCACAGCAGTGTGACCTTGCGCTTAGTGCTCTCGATGTTGTTTTGTGCAGTATTTATTTCTAGTGCTTGTTGCAATGTGGCAACATCAGGCTTAGTGCTCTTGGCACTCAAAGGGTTCGGGATTAGACTTAAGTCTGGTCACCTTTTCAGCACCTCCTAATGCAGGGGTGTAAACCTCAGCTCATAGAGGACCAGAGCTGCGCACATCCATAGATGTGGACATGGACTCAGTGTCCTTCCATCCCTTATGGTATTGTGACCTGTCATTGCATCTAGTGCTCCTCCTACTCGCAGCATTTTTGGCACTTCACATATCCATTAAGGGCGGTCTGGTAGCCTTGTTACCTATCCCTAATGACTAGGGGTGTAACGGTACGCTAAAATCGTATTCGGTTCGGTACAGTGTCTTGGAGAGTTCGGATCGGTTAATTCGGTTCGGTACAAAACAATAAGAACTTACATATTCTTTATTTTGAAAAGCTGCCAATACACAATAGAATTCTTGCATAAAATAAATAAAAGTGACACATTTGGGTGATATTTTAAATAAATTGCACTCTTTATTAAGAAAAACACATTTTTTTTAAAATAAAAAATGAAATACTGCAACTAGTTAGGATAGATTACCTATCCACATTTTCTGAAGAGAGCATATATCTGGTTATAATATCTCCAGCAGTAGAAAATGTTAGATGTGTTGCCTGCCCGATCTCCGTGGAACAATGTCGGCATACAACTTTAAATTTATCCACTCGTCTATCCCCGTTATGTATTTTAACAGAGAAGTGAAAGTGTTCTCAAACACGAGACCGTAGTGAGGTGGGAGGGTCTTCAAGCTCTGGCTTCTCTTTCGCTTTTGATATGATTTCATTTTCCTACTCGCGCTCGTGCTCGTCAGTCAATAGCGTCCGTGCGGAAACTCGCCTAGGAACATTGTTCCGCTGCGCTTAATATCGCGCTAATAATACATTTATTTCATTTAATAAAAATACTGAATACCGAAACGGTATGCAAGTGTCCCGAACCGAACAGGCCGTTCCGAAACGGTTCAATACATACCGTGAACCGTTACACCCCTACTAATGACCTATGCGTTGCTGATTCCCACTGGACGCTTTCTGAAGGAGGAACCATGTCTCAGATTACCTCAATAGACCGCTGTTCTGTCCTCTCTACCGTTCTTTGCCATTTTTTTTGTTCACATCTTGTTTTTTGAGATGTCTTTTTATTAAGTTTTTAGTTGTCTCTGTGCTCAGGGTTACCTGTTTCACCTGTTTGTCATTAGGTTCTTGTCTTTTTTGTGCCCTTTGAGCAGCAGTATGCATTCGATGCTTGAGCTACAATCCTAATGGGTTATGTGACCCGTTGTTTCATCTAGTGCTCCTGCTACTCGCACTTCACGTGTACTTTCAGAGATGTCGTCTATCCCTAATGATCTATGTGTGGCTCAATAGTACCATATTCGGCTGGTTTTCTCTGATTTCTCTGTTTCGCCTGTGTGTCACTAGGTTCTGGTCTTCCGTGATGCTCTGATTAGTTTGGTCTGATTGCAGGTCCATTGTTTGCACTGACTAAATCCGACGTTGTATTGCAGCAGTGTCATCTCCTATTCAGTCCCTCCAGAAACTCGCAATGTTGAGATCGCGCCAATTCATGCAAATTCAGCCATTCCCCCCAATTTATTTGCGGCCTTGCAATTTCATCCAATCACTCAACAGCGAATTCGACCAATAAGTTTCAGAGAAAGTAGGCATGAGCACAAATATATCACACTTACCTACAAATATCACTGCGAAAGACCGTGCAAAGCAATTCCTTAATGTTTTCCATGAAAGTGGAGGGAAACTCTTTTGCTCTGTGTGCAACATTGTCGTGGAACACAAAAAAACTCTCTTGACCAACACAGGCCAGAAGCATGTCTATGCAAGAGCCGACATTGCAGGTGACTATCACCGAAGCTGTTGCTCGCAAATCCCTCGCAAGCAGCGAAAGGAACAAGGTAAACAACAAAACTTGATAACGTTTGTAAAACTAGGTCTGTGGTGGATTGCTTTTGTCAGTTGTCAGGCAGTACTTGCGTGGGCAAAGGTGATAGTGCTAGCGAGTTTGAGAGGGGCAGTTAATAAAACTATTTTTCATGCTTTCACAAGGTAGTTTCATCAATCCTTTATTCCAGTACATAGACGTAGCCGTGGCGCCGCGGCAACAAAATGCTAAAAGTCTAAATATTTTACGGGGACATGATTTTTTTTCTTAAATGAACCTGCGCTGCAGTCACCTGAGGAAGATCCTGATGTGATCAGAGCGTGCAGAAAGCCGCGAGGGTATAAGATAATAGAGATAATAAATAGGAGATAATAAAAGGAAAGAACACTTTAAAAATTCATAACATGTTTGTGACATCATGAGGTAATTAAAAAATCCCAACTTTTTAAAAAAAGCTGCAGCAAATTCTGGCATTTTAGGCCGCAACAATCACAAAAAAATCCTGTGAAATCTTGGAGGGACTGCCTATTACTGGAAGATTCATGATGTAATTTAGTTCAGGCTTTTCTCTCTCGCTCTTGTTTGTCTTTATTCGTATTTTTAATGCTTGAGACTGCTGTGCATGTGGCAGTACAATTTTAATATGCGGGATTTGGAAGAATCCAACGATTCAAAGACACTTAAAAGGAAAATATTTAATTATTTTACTAAAAACAATGACAAAGTCATAGTGATGCTGCCTCACAATGAAGCAATGTGTCTAAAGAGCATACAAAACATTATTTATACGTTTATGTGAATTTCTTAGCAAAGGGAAACTAGTGAAACAAATAAAAAGGGCATGTGGAGATGAGGCCGTAAAAATGTAAACACTTGTAAGTTTTCCCGCAGGATTTTGCTGAGAAAGCTTCAGTGCTGCAAGCGGGAGTGGGAGGTAACAAATTGTAAAATTGTGGGACTAAATTTTGTGAGGTCCAGCGCAGGTCTCTAATTGTCAGCAGGTCTTGACAGTTGCCTTTAAACATGTCGCCTTAAAGTTCTTTAATGCTGGATATGGTCCTGAATAATTAATTACACAAAATAATTAATAGAAATATTAAAAACATTAATAAATGTCTGCAAGTAATGTCCACCATTATGCAAATGCAGAAATAAATGTGAAGAAGTGCATGTACAGTCTATAATTTCCAAGTTTACGTCTAGAGATCTGTTTGGCCACACTATCATCATTACCCTCAGCTTCTAAAGAAAGGTCTTTGTTCATTAACTTTTGGGTTAAAAATACAAGTACCACCCCCAAACTATGACTACAACAGCCACGTCTGACTCCACACCTGTATGCCCCCTCATGCTTGAAACCATCGAAACCAAATACATTTATCTGGTACTTCTCATTGTCCCAGTAATCATTGTTCTTATTGTGCTTGTGTTCAGAGAACCTTTAGTCGGGTTTTTGTGCAACATCTTTACAATCTGGATGACCATGCAGATCAATTTGATGCAGTGCGCAGCATATGGTATGAGCCCTGACAGTCTGCACCTTTCAACCGCTGCAGCAAAACACTCACATGTGTTTCCAAAGTCAGCCTCTGGATATGAAGCTGAGCATTAACCAATGCTCTGTGTTGCAGCTCTGTTGTTAATGTGGCACGGTTTCCATTTTGTGATGTTTCTTGCTGTGCTTATGTACTGACTTCCCTCATTTCACCCTGCATTTCTAATATCTACTTCCACTGGGTATTTCTCCTTGCTCTGCATTTCAATTATAATATAACACTATTATACTAACATTATTATATTATGAGCCCTGTGATAAGCCTGTCCAGGGTGTATCCCACCTTTCCTCTTATGTCAGTTGGCAGCAGTAGCGCCCTGTGACCCAGACAAGGGTAACCCTTGTGTGTTTTTGGAGATGTTTCAACAACTTTAGATTTTTTGTCTAAATTTGGCCAAAACTTTTTCTCTGTTTCATCAAATTGAATGATTTTTGGGAACAAATCTTATTTTTACACATATTTTAAGAAAATGCTTTGAAACTTTTCAAAAACTCTATTTGACTCCATTTAACTTCATATACCAGAAACTACACTGTTTGCACAGGCTCATTTAATGGCTCTAAATTGTGACATTTAATGGTTCTAAATGGTGACGAACAGTACAAATCACAAATTGTACCTCTTCCCAACAGGAATGACCACCAACAATCAAGAATGCCTGATTATTTGGTGTAATGGTTTTGCAATCAAAAAAGGTTGTTATAATGGAAGTCAAAGAGCTACGAACAATAAATGAGGGAGAAAAGAATGAAAATCTGGTGCTACACAAAACTAAAAAATCAAATCCACAAATGCCAATGTTTTACATGTCCAAGACTGAAATAAAAGATTAAAAAAATCAGGTCATAAACCTTTTTTTCATATTGAAAATAAGTCATTTTGTTTGATTCCAAAATCAATGACATCTCGTAAGACTTTGGCAAAGAAAAGGTAGAAATCCTGGATTTTGAAATATTTTTAGTTTTAATTAGAGATGATGTAGATGAAGAGATTTATGCACAATTAAAACACTTTACAGATTTTCAGCAGCTTAAGTTAGTAGCTGTAAACAACAAACAACGCAAAAGGCAAGTGATTTTAATCAATGCACAAGGATTAAGAAAATGAATTAATGGATGAACCAGGATTCCCTTTAAACAATAAAATGTTGAGGTTTTGTAAAAAAATAAAAATACACTGTTCAGCTAACATCATTTTTGTTGATGCTTTAAGGATTGTTAAGGCAATGCAAAATTTCAAAATGTACTCAGCATTTTATACAAATGTTTTTTTTTCAGATTCTGACAAAAATATTACAAATTTTACATACATGAAAAAGATTGTTCTGAAATGAATTCATCACCCGTTTACCAGTGTTCATCCAGCACACTTCGTCTGTGTTGCTTGAAACAAATTGCATTCTTCTATATACACTTGATGAAATACGTTTCTGAATTCTTCTTGCCAGTCGACCTCTTATCAGGCTGCAAACAGTTTTTCATTTTTGACGTTTGCCAAGCAAGAATTCATTGTAAAAAATTGTAGCATTGAAATGATTCATGAATGCAGCTGCTGCAGTTTTCCTCCAGCATGTGTTTGTTTTTACTAGGCACAGATCAACAGCGAGATGGAAAGAACCCACAGATGTAAGAAGATGAAAATGCAATTTGTGGTTAGAACAGGGAAATAAAATACTTTGCATTAAACTAAGTATAATCTGTATATAACTAATAAATAGAAAGAGATTGGTTATTCAAATTATAACTAAATATGGAAGCAGCAAATGTTTTTGATTAACCATACGCAGACTCATCTTGCGTGTGTGTGCATGTGTGTGCGCGTGTGTGTTGGGGTGTCTAGAACTTCTGTATGGCATGTGTGTGAGGAGTGGGCTGCAGTCAGACTCTCATGACTCAGCACATTCTCCAGCATCACTCACTCATATTTATAGCTGAGTCAACGCTCTTTCAAACTCCACCTTTACCACCCTGTCTAATTGAGTCATAGCCGTGTGTGTGTGTGTGTGTGTGTGTGCGTGCATCTGGGTGTGTGTGCTTGGTATTCCCTACATCATGGGACCCAATATTCCTTCAAGCAAAGCAATGTGTCCTATTCCCAGAGAAAGAAGGTACTGTTTGTGCAATGTATTGATTATTACATCTTTGGGAGGTCTGCTCAAAATTTAAAGCCCACAGAATGTTTGTGTGACCTTGAGAAAAAACAGAGCAGTAATTTCTAGAGTACAATAAAAAATTAAATCCGAAGATGCAAATTAAATCTATGCGCAAAACTGGAATATCGCCTAAAACATAAAGCACGGTTTCCATCCAACGAGTCCAAGAGAACAAAATCGTCACTTCCTGATAAACTGGTGCCAGATATCAAAAGAAAATGGAATTTCTGTGTTAGGTTTTTTTTGTATAACTTTTTTTGTAAAGAAATGCAGTATACACAGTGATGTCGTCTTTCTTTTGGAGGCGGAGACTGCTCTTTGTGAACGCAGCGAGAAGGGTCTGGCTGTGCATCTAGCACGCGGCACGACTGGCACACTCGGACTATTGGATGGCACACTACACGTGACTTTCACTTTTTGATTTTTATTTTTACTTTCACTCTTTTAGAATGACCAAAGCAATATTTCAGATGTTGTGCGGTGAAATCGTTCCATTGGTTATTCCATTATTGCGGCCCCATCGCGCCCCAGGTCAGACAGAAAAACGCATCGCATTACATTGGGATTTATTCAGTGAATTTGTTTCCATCAAAGTTTACACACATTTTTTCTCTATCGGATAAAAAGTTATGTTATTCCCATTTTCAACATTTTAGTCCAGCTTGGCATTTCCATCCAGGGCTTTTTTGTGCAATATTCCAAAATGCAAATAAAAATAGGTAACAAAGCTAATGTTAGTATAGATGAAAAATATCTTGTGTTTGGCCACTCCATCATCATTGCCCTCAGCTTCTAAAGAAAGACCTTTGTTGGATTATTTTTTGGGTAAAAAAAAAAAGACACATACTGCTTCAAAGAGAAAAGTTATTACTTGGTGCTTGTCAATGTTCCTTCAACGAATTACAGCACCGGGCCAAACTATGACTACAACAGCCACCTCTGACTCTTTCTCCACACCTGTATCTCTTGCCTGGTAGTTTTAAACCTAATAGATGAGGATGAAATCCTTTGGTGATTTAAAAAGATTACACAAATTATATTAATATTAGTTTTTGACAGGATTATGTTAATTTTTATGTTCAAAATGATGAAAAACGTGTATGTGACCAAATGCAGTCATCATCTCAATGATGCAGAACGCTATGATGCAGGTTCTTGCAGAAGTACTCAGGCAGGAGGTGGTGTCCATATGCCCAATTGGTAGGCTTGAGTTTGCCAGGCAAGCATTTACACCACCTCCGCCGTCCTGAATCTTTGAGAGATGGAAGGATCTTATGTATGTTTAGCCACTCCTTGTTTTTTCACTCCTCTGTTGGAAAAATCCTCATGTTCTTGTTGCCACTGTTTGCTGTTATTAGTTGATAGTAAAAGAGAACCATTTCTACTGAACATTTATTTAGTTTTTAAAACAGTAAACACAAAAGACAATAGATTCGAAATGTGATTTGAAGTGGGCAATAAAGAGTAAATTAATATTTGTTTACTTTGTCAAGCAGTTAGTTACTATTTAATAAACTTGCACTCCTGACAAACAGACACCATTGTAGAGGAAGGGGAGATGATTCTGAAAAGGCCGTTTCTCGATTCAAAAGCATTGTCTGCATCCACTTTTATATTGCCCTTTCATAATAATTTCACCCGCTACGTCTTGAAACTCCTCCCCCCCCACCACTTAGCTCCATCTGCCAGGGAACCATAATCCCGCCTGAGAAACAGATTCTCATACGCTCAGAGATTAAACTGACAGAAACAGACTGTCACGGTTGCAGAAGACAGGCGTCATGGAGAATAATGCTATGACTGGTGTGAAAAATGCATCCTTTAGCAGGGTTCTCATTTTGCAGCTTTAGTCTGATCAGCTTTGTTCAGGATGACATTGTCTGTTTTTAAAAGTGTGTTGAGAATGAAACATCTACAGGGTTCAAAATCACTGTCCAAAATCAGGCTTTCCAGGTGAATTATTGACACTGACTGTGTAGTTTTCTAAAAGAAAGGCGCTTATAGAAACAGTATTAGAGGACAAAAAGGGGAGGGCTAGTGAGTAGCTATGCTATGCGAATACATCTGCTGACACATCTTCGGCGATGTTCCTGGAATCAGTGAGGGTTTCGGGTCTTTCAACATCATACGGTGTCAGGTGACCACAGTTTGTGTCCAGTATAGCCACCATGAAACAAATGATTGCCCCTTTTGAGGCCCCATCTGCCACTTCAGTTAGGCAATGGAGGGCTCTCCTTTTCTGTTCTCCCACAATTCCCAGTTAGCTGACGGCTCTAGCCATGAAAAGTGACAAAAACGCCCAGCAACCAACCTCCACTGGGTGCCCTTTGCTCTCCACCCGGCTTTCTGGCAGCCATTGATATATAGTGTTGTAAGATTGTGAATAATTATATATGTATTTATATACATTTATATATATTAACATTTGCGAATGTGTAACTAACTTCACAGTAATCTAACAGTGTTGCAAGGAGTTTGAGTCAGGGGGGTTGAGATTCTCAACCACTCCTTGAATCTGCTTTGTGTTGCACAGGTGCTAAAGCAATTACCATCCGCATCTGTGATTACCTTATTTCAACAATGGCGTTGAAATGCCTCTGAGAAACACCATATATGGTCATGTGGTCTCTCGAACATGCTGTCTCATTTACATTTCAACTAGACCCTCCCATTGGAGTGGACTTGGATCGGGATGGTACTTTGGGACGAACGCAAGAGGAGCTCTGTTTTTGGATCAACCAATTGGCACCAGCCGTAGAGTGTGAATGCGCCCCTCCTATTGAATGGTAGGAGAAATACTAGTATGTAATCAGCATTTAGTAATTAGAATTTGGTATTCAGATGTATCCAGAAGCATCAGCATTTTTAGCATGCTTCAGCGGATAGACACACTTTCAAATGCTTTTGTAAAGAAAAGTATGCCGTCGATATAGGGATGCTCCAAATCTTGATCTTCATATCGAATCGTGATATAAGTCAATATTGATGACCAAATATGCTCTTATTTACATAATGTAGTCAGGTCTTTCCACCATCATCTGTTGCGTGGCCCACATGCAAGGTCCCATTCTTCTGAAGGTCCTCAAACATGCTGCAGGACTAATTGCTGTTCTCTTCATGTTTTGCTTACCATCATTGCTTTTATTGGCAGCAAGTGTCATTGGTGGAGTTGGTCGTCCTATATATAATCAGAGGTGGTAGTTCGATCCCGCCAGGTCCATTCTGTCAGCCATTTGGCCTCTTAAGCCACCACTGCCTTGTAAGGACATGTGTAACTGGTGGGGTGTATTTGGTGATGGGCAGGAGACTGTAGACGCAAAATGGCAGCCACGTTCTGTCAGACTGCTCCAGGGCAGATAAGGGCTACCAAGGTAGCTTATCACCACCAGGGTGTGGATGTAGAGTGAATGAAAAATGCTCTGAAAATTGTAAAGAATCTGGAAAAGCACTACATAAATTGAAGGCATTAGTATTATTATTATTCATTACTATCATTAATTTCCCATAACATATGTGCCATGGTCTTCAAGAAGCCTCAGAGAATGCCAACTCCACAGCATGTATGCGCCTACCACACACACTTCATGTAATAATAAAAATCACCAAAATGAAAAAGCATCAAATTAAAACAGTCTGGAGCAATCAGCTTTTATAATTTTCACCAGTACACCTAAACACTGCTCTTACATGCTTGAACATGGACCAAATAAAGCAGTATTTTAGCAAACATGGCTAGCTTTAATTCCCAACTGGGACAGGAGGCTAAATCTGTTAGAACACCAGTATTGAGAGAGACCAACTCAATACTTTCAATCATTCAGATCATTCAGTTCTGCATCAGCAAAAGCTTTCACATGTTGACCAGTGTCTGAGATTTGGCACAACCAGATATTTTAAGTTTTAATACGTTTGGTTTTTTAGCGTTTCTGAGCAAATTTCTTTGAATATTCTAATCTCCCACCTGCCATCAGAGCTGCCCCCTTCCTATCTTTGAAAAACATGTTTTTGTTTTGACTAATTTAATTTGACTAATACCACTCTCACTATTGTTTTTAGTAATGTGTGATGCATGGCTTGGCAGATAATGTTTATGTTGTATTGCTATTTTTGAATTTTTCCTTATTTTGTACAGCACTTTGGTCAACAGGTGCTGTGTTTAAATGTGCTTTATAAATAAACAGACATTGGCATATTCTACGAAAGTATAAATAAGGCATGGATCATTGTCGTTTGGACAATTTCTTAATTTACTTTTACTTGTGTCTGAATTTTGTGTGCGTTCTATATTTATACTCAGTTTACCATTTAATGTTTTACCAAACAAATACTTAAATTCATTTTTTTTCTATATTTCCAACTGGAATTCTGTTTTAAGTTAAGTTTGGCTCAGAAGGATGCCTCTATATCCAGAAAACCCTTGTGTGTACATTTATAGAGCGTTCGATTTGACTCCAGATGGTCCTGGTGAAATGACGTCAGGCTTCACAGGTGGATTCATGCTGGAGCTCCAGAGACTCACACTCACAATCTCTCTCTGTGTTTATGTACCGAGGTTATTGCCAAACTTCTCAAATAAATGAACGCAGCTTAAGAATATTTTAAATTATATTTAAAATGTTGAGTGGAAAACAGTTTTCAAGCTTTTATTATTCATTCAGAAAGGCCAACTGTGATTTGGCAAAGAAACTTAAAAGAAGAAAATTGATATAAACAATTTAAAAGATTCTTAAGATTCTTCAAATCTGCCTTTTTATACTGTGGTGCCATGCGCAGCAGATTTATTGATGGTTAGCCTTAATGTTTATGCATTTATGATGAAATTTTTGGGGATATTAAATGTTTCAAATGACCGCATTTTTTCCCAATATAATATCCAGGTTCATGTCTCCTTATATAATACATGCAAGAGCTGTGATCCGAGGGGAAGTCTATATGGGTAGTTTAGTAGGAAGCAGCCTCTAGTCTCAAAATAGAACAAATCAGCCTGAGTCTACTTGATGCTTTTGAACACACCAGAGTCATTTTGGTAATCCAGTCTTTGTGCGGATGAGTACAATACAGATTAGTTTGGCCAAAGCTGCCATATGTGGATAAAAGAAAACATTAAGTTCCTTCATCCACAAGTGAAGCACAGTGGAGATATGAGAAGATATGAGGCTGCAACTCCAATTTTATTCATGCAAACTTGATTTTCTCAGACCCAGCAACACATTCTTGCAAGAATTCTTCAAGACAACCACCATAGGAAATCTGTAAATCGTAAAGAAGGTTCACGCATTTTAAATTTCCAGATTTTTTCTGACAACTTAAATGTATAGAATTCCACATTACGTCACATCTGATTTTCAACAGACCCAATGTTTACAAAATAGAAATCAAGTTTATAAAACATGCAGCAATAGTCTGTGAAACAGAATACAAATATGTAATATTTAAATTGACTTAATATATTAATAAAAATGTAATGAACAATGTTTTCATAGTACAGATCTGCTCATAAGTTTACACCCAAATTTTCAGATTTCTTGGAAATTTTTTAGAAAATATGAATGTTAGTGGTTGGGTGAAGACATTTATTTTCTGTGTTTACTCTTGTAATCTTAATGACAACACAAACTTTCCAAATGACCCTGATCAAAGTTTACACAGCCCAGGCTTTAATCTGTTGTATTCCCCTTTTAACATCGATGACAGCCTGAGGCTTCTTGAGGTAGTTGTGAGGTTCCTTATCTTCTCTGTCGGTAAAGCAGAGCACTCTTCTTTGCAAAAAGCTTCCAACTCTTGTAAATTCTTGGGCTGTGAGTATCTGTAAATACTTTGTGAGCTATGCTTGTACATAACTATGTCAAATTGGTCAAATTTGTGTTTAGAATTTCGGTTTTGTCACTAAATAATTGTGATGAGTGCAGGATTCAAACAAACCAAGTCCAAGAAGCTGCAGCCTTTGTTGAATAGTTCTGAGTTGGAGCTGGTGAGTTTGCGAGGTTACATTGATTATATAGGATGTGGCTCCATCTTTTGAGCCGGTAAGTTTCAATGAAGCTTTAATGATTGCAAGGATCAGCATCTTGTTGTTACATAAAATATCCTTCATGATGTCCCGCGATATCCTGGGTCATAATGCACAAAGACTTTCGTGGAATTCACACTGAATCACTGTAAAGGTACAGAGCTGCAAATGTACTTACACACAGAAAACGCAGACTTTGAGTCTCTTTTGTGCTGCACAATCAACGTGAAATTTCCACAACTCCTCCCTCATTTACATACATTTGCATATGTTAATGATGACTCTGAATTGGTGTTTTTTTTTGACAGAGGTCTTTGGAAAAATGAATGCGATCGATGTTGTGAACTCTGAAAACCAATTATAAGCACTTGTGATTTGCAGTTAATTTTGTTTATCGCTTTATGAATTCTGTTGTTGTGTTATTTTACAGCATTTAAGGTGTTCAGCCAATAGTTTTTCTCATTGCCATGTGCTTGCTCTTGAAGTCTGGGTGCTTGCCAGAGTGATACTATGTAGCTGGCAATGCACGCAGAGGATTGCAGAGGTTGCTAAGATGTTCTCTAGGGTTGTGAAAATGTACTTAATACATGGGTACAATGATTTATTCCTAAATGTTCTAAAATAGTTTAGATTGGAAGGTAAACACTTAAAAATGCTTCACGCTTTAATTGTGTTGGAAGTTCAAGCTGACGTTGTTCTATTTCATTCACTTGTGGTGAATCCATTAATTGTTTTTTTGCTCAGTGCATCATTAATGATTCAATCCTGAAACAAGCCTCTAGCTTCTGATGGCATCTACTGGTGTATAATGTGTAAATGTCCTCCACTGTCCTTGTAGAATCACACGCTGACATCACTGTGGCAGTATCCCTCAGTCTGAGCATCTGGATCAGCAGTTACATTAACATGAGTGAAGGTTACCTCAGTGATTATGCCTTTTATAGAATAGTGTTGCTTCATGACGAGTAGCTTGAGAGACCCCAGGATTAATATCCCATGCATTTTAACATCACATGTCGACCTCTTCTGCTGAGTTTCCTGATTATTTGCTGAGTATATCCTTGGGCAAAACGTTCATCTCTCGCTTGGAAAACTGGGTTGGTGTCAAAGGTGTAGCCCGAAATTAATTCAAGTCTTATCTAAAAGAGACAACCCTTTCAATGAAAGTTTGGGATTTCCATTCTACTTCTGCTCCTCTGACCAGTGGGGCCCCACAGAGGTCGATTTTAGGCCCTGTTGTGTTTTCACTGGATCTACTACCTTGGCCCGTTAAAGCACAATGCCAAATCGGAGGTTACAAACTTTGGGTTTAAAATGGAAACAGATCTGACATTAGACAGCTAGATTCGGTCAGTTGTGAGGTCAAGTGTCTTTCATCTGAGGCAGTTGTCCAAAGTGAAAGCTTTCCTGACTAAGAAGCATTTTTGAAAACTCAATGCACTTTATTACTGCATCAGTCAGGCTTCTGTTGCTTGAACTCAGGTTGTTCCTCATCTTTAACTAGCTCTCACAAATATGACCACATTTCCCCAATTCTTCATTCACTCCTTTTATTACTTTTAAATGTTTAATCGGAGCTACCCCAAAGTACCTCTCTGAACTTTTAGGCCCAGACACTGCTACTCTGCTTCTGAACATCCTGGAAACAAGATGGAAACTCAGAGGGGATCACGTTTTTATTGTCTTTTACTCTAGGGGACTTTGATTTGTCCAGAACTTTGGTGAACTTTGTTGTTTTAAACTGAGCTTAAACAAATAAAGTTACAATTTACAATCTAGATTCGATTTTCCAGTACAGCTCTGTACTGGTAAGAAGTGCCTCTATGTTTCTGCCCTCTGAGATGAAGTTGCAGTCCTCATTAGATTCATAATTAGATGACGATGCTGAGTGGGTAACCAAGGATCATCTCTACTTTTTGTCAGTCTCCAATCAAGAATCACTCTTCTCACGATACTCCACTACACAAAGCAGTTAACCAATCACAGCCATCTCCCAATCACTCTCGTACCCTTAAAAGACTCATCTCGAAATCGTTTTCTCCGCCTCCTGAAAACAGAGCTCATTACATTTGTTGGGTGAAGACACGATCAGTTTGACAGGCTGCTACTTAGTGCTCCGGTCCACTACTATCACCAAGCCACACCCCTTTTCAGTGGATTGTTTTGATGCCTGCATACAAGGCTGAGTGTGGTAATGAACTAGCTGATATTTGTAAGACCATCTTACATTTTAAAACGTTCAACAAAAACACAAAGAAGGAGTACTGAGCTGGTTTAACGTCTAGTTTGAGTAAACTGTTGAATTTTATTGCACCATCAATGTCCTGCATTTCTACCCAAATTCAATCATCTCTGCAACACACTAGTATGAGCTTTTTAAACACTTTTCAACCAAAAAGGCAAAAGCTTTATCCACCGCCGTGGCCCATATTTCTTATTGGTGGTAGACATAAATTCACTAATGCAATCCTAGGATGCTATTTATAGAACTCTGTTGTGATCATTGTGAAGAAGCATTGCTGCAGATACATGCTAACTGTATGTTGGGTCTGTTTTCTTCCCTTTACTTCTTTCTCTCCTCGCCGCGTCTTCATTTCTGCTGCCTCAGTGTGATTTGTGTTTTTGCTGACTTGCTGAAATGTGAGCAACTTTATCTATGTCCTTTTCACTCGTTTTTTTTTTGCTCTTTCTCTCTTTGTAGTTTGGTCCTATTTTTGGTTTGGCTTCTCGATGCAGTCATTAGTTAAGGTTTATGATACTCTCAGACAAAAGCATTACATGTTCTACACAGTGTATAGTGCAGCACTGCAGTAAAAATTAAATTTTAATTTTCTTTTACCTGCTGATTCCTGGTCACTGTCACCCACCATTTAGACCTATAGCAAAGACTCTTAGATTAACTAGAAACAGAGTAAAGAATAAAACCCCAAGCTTATGCTGGAAAACATGCAATTTCCAAATTATTTTGTGTGACTGTTAGCCTTAAAAATCAAGATTACTCACATTAAAGCTGTTGTGAAGTGACAGTCTTGAACAAAGCTCTTATAGTCGGTTCTCAAGCAGATCATGATTCAGACAGAGAGAAAAGTCAGAGAGAGTCCCTTGTTCTGTTTTGATAATGTCTCTTTTGTAATCTCTACTGCATCTTGAGGATAAGAGCAAAATTTAAATGTGTGTGTAATCAGTAGTAATATTTGTTTTATGCATAATTATAGATTAGACTTTGGTGACAATAAAGTTTAATCAACAAAAATTACCATTTTGGCCAACCGCCCCTCTTAGAGAACTGAATTGAAAGAATTGTGAGTGAGAGATTGGCCACCTGCCAGCCAATCAGAGCAGGGTATTTGCATATTTTTACCAGAATGCAAAGTGAGGGGATTTTAGCATCCAGCATGCATGGCTGCACAGAACAGTGCATGGTGAGTCCTGCTTATACAATACATAGCTGATACAAAAATCTAATGGTAGTGGAACACTGCAGGAAGAATGTGCTGTTACACCATCTTTATAACATATTCATAACACACATAAATATTCAAATTAACTTACCTTAAATCCTAGTCTATTCAAAGCTGCCCAAGTCCATTAACTTGAAAATTCCAGAAAGTTCATAAGTATGAAACATAAACATGTAATTGAAGCTAAATTGATTTGTACATTTAGAGAAAGCCGTTTTAGCTGATCATTTAACCCAGCAGAAAAGTAAAGCTTTTGATTGGCCAATCAAAGCATCCATCTTCTTGCATCTTTTTTTACCTGCTTTTTCATTTTCCATGTCACAGGGTACTGCTGGTGCCTATTTCTAGCGCACGCTGGGTGGAAGGTGGGGTACACTCTAGTCTCAGCCGCAGACATCACATCGATAGATTTTTGGCTAAACATCTGATACCCTTCTTAGAGATTTCTGGAAACACTTACCTTCAATTCACTTCACCTTCACCCGGTTTCATGGAGAAGCGAGTGTGACTTTCTTTTCGTTCTGCTTTGAAGCAACGTGCAGCCATACGATCGAAAGAAAACGATCTATTGTGCGTAATGAGCGATTATAAAGTACAACCTAACATTGGATTTGCAAATGTATGCCATGTTCATGTCATGCACTCCTGGAGATGTCCTGCAGATGTCCTGGAGGCAGTTAGTGGAGTCAAGAAGAGATATCCTCATATCGATAAAGGAGGATGAGCTGTATGCGCTGGTAAACATGTCATCACATATATGGATATTGTCTGGTGTGCGGTTCCCCAGAATTGGTAGTCTGTGCAAGAGAAAAAAAAGTGGAGAGAAATTCTCTTAACCAGCAGGTCTTGGCCAAAGAAAGCTGCCAAAACCACATACGACTTAGTGCACTCTGGACAAGTCGCAACACTCACATTCAGACGGGAATTTAGAGAATTCAATTTTTTTTGTCTTGTGGAAGAAATTGGAGTACCCAGAGGAAACCCACGCAAACACAGGGAGAACATGCAAATTACAAGCCACCTGCTGGTCTCGAATCTCGAACCAGCAACTTTCTTACTTAGAAGCTGCTGTGCTAAACACTCTGCCCCCAATCAAACATTTCCTCGATAATTTAAAGTAGTCTATTGTGTCCTTGAATTATTCGCAACTGCTGTTTTTTTTTCAACCCCAGCAAAACACCATTAGCTTAGACATAATCCTGCAGTCCCACTTCATAACCGGCACTATCTCATGGAATGCAGCTGACACTGGTTTCCATTTCAGAAACAAAGTTTGTTCAAAGTTTTGGGCAACATCTCAATGCTGTTCATAAACAGTAAACAACTTAAACATATTCACATTTGTCAAAAATTATTGCATAGATGATGCACTTTGTTTTGAGTCTCTAAGCACCGCCCCAAGCCAGGAGCTGGATTTAATCCATATCGCCAAGTATTTGCATTTCTGAAACTGAGCGTACTGTGTTGGAACTTGAGCAAATTGATGTGGAAAAACAATTAATGCCACTAAAATCACAAAAACTTTAATTGGGAAAGGAGAGAAGACTTTTGTTGTGGTCAGGAGAGGTCAACAGACATGACGTTACTCCCATGATGTAACCCCAGAAATTCACAGAGCATATGGCAATGTCTTTATTCATGAAGTTAAAATTGTTGAGAGGTGCACGTGAAGTACTGGTGGAGGGGCCAGTACCTCTATCGCACCTTTATCTTATTATTGTAGACTTGCTATACACTACTCAAGCTGAATTCAGAAATCACTCATGATTGGCTGCATTCTGGTTAAGAATATTTGTGATTGGCTGCCAGCCTGCCAATCTCCCAGTCACTCACAGTAGTGTTTCACATCCTTTTATTCAGCTCCCTAAGAAGAGCCAGCTCCTCTGTCTCAAAACTGTCCCACGTAGAATTTTTTGGGTTATTATTTTTGGGTTATTAAAAATGAATGTACAATTATGGGTACGTTGAATGAAACCTGATAAAACACACATAGAAACATGTAGATATAAAATACATCTTCTTATCCTCAAGGTCTCTTAAGGGTAGTCATGAAAGGGTTATGGGTAACTCTTTCTTTATGTCAGTCATGTTTTAATTATCTATATTCTCTACATTGTGCGGTTAAAATAGTCCAGTGTACGGCTAGTCGTTGATTATCCTCAACATGATAAATAATTCAAATAATTGATAGTTGCAGCCCTAATAGATTTGGATCTTTATAGGGTGGTTGTGTAGCCACACCATTACGAAAATATTCTGTTCAAACACAAACAAATCTGAGATCTCCTTCAACAGGCACCTCCTGTTCCTTATCGAAACACTGTTTTTTTTTAATCAGATGCTAGAAGAACTGACAGTCATCAGAGTAAATCTGCAGTGTCTCCTATAAGCAAACCCGACTGACGCATGAATATTTCAGACGCCATGGCAATAGTGCTGATTTATTATTCATCCGGAGCTGAACTCACTCACAGGGCACTTTCTTTTGCTCACTTTACCTATCGACAATCGCAGTCAGCACTTTCCCGCTTCAAAGCTGACATCACAGCTCATCCATCAACACTACAGCTTTTTGAAAACAGATCATTTTTAAAGATCTTTAAAAAAAGTTTGGTCCATTCCTTACGACCTTTGACAACAGCTAGGATTTACTGATGCCATACTGTTTGCCCAGTTAAGCCACGCAGTGCTGAGCATGATTAGTACCCATTTTGGAGACTGCAAGGGGAAAGCAAGTATGTTCACCTTATAGTTTTCACATTATTAAGTGTTTCCATCTCGGTTCCTCTAGGTTAGCCAAACATTTTGAGGATGTAACACAGTTCTTCGATTGAGAGTCGTGAAACCCCCTGTTTTATTGGGGACGGGGAGGGGGAGGGCATGGTTGTTGCGATTGCAATTTTCTGATGCATCAGCTGTTGGATGCAACTTTCAAATTCTTCAGTGAAGTCTGGTAAAGTGAGGGCCATTGGAGCCAATCGTTGTCATTTCTAACCCTAAGAGGAAGTAGCCAATAGAGTTTCAAGTTCAGCACAACAAAGACTGTGAATGCTGTGAGTGCATTCTGGGATATCAACAAATCAACAATGAAGCTGTGCGTGTTCTCAAACAGTGAAGCTTTAATCTACCATTTACCACAGGAAAATCTGTTGAATGTGTAGAAGAGTTGCTTAAATGAAAGAAATGTAGTATAACATGACAAAATCATTACAGACCAAGTAAACAGTACCCAGACACAAGAAGAATATGTTATCATGAACTCAGTTTGGTCAAATATTACTGTTACAAAATATTGGCCTTTCAACAAAAATTATTCACTCTGCTGAGTTTGTTTGAAGGATAACAGTTACTTGAAATCTTACAAAATCTAGTGTTTGTAGCTCTACACGACGAATTGCACATTGCAGTGGTTAGACTTTGCTTAGTTAGTATCATTTTGTCAGATTTTATTTAAGCTGAGTAGAATCTTTCAAAATGTAATTTTTCATAAAATGACACAAGAGCAAATCAGTTTCAATATTGATCTGTTGTTTTATGAAGATTTACCTAAAAGCACAATTTTACCCTTTTTCATAAAGTTTTGCAGCTTTTTCATATTTCTTGTCTTTTATATTTACACTTACCAGCCTCTTTATTAGGTATACAAAATGTGGCTTTATTTAGCTTAAAACATTAAAGATGCTATCAGTTCAATCACAATGCTGCATTGAAAACAAAAGAAGATTAGGGGAGGGGGAAATGGAGACCAGATGAGAGAGCCAGGTAACCATAGTAACTCACAGCTTTGTTTGAGAGTTAAACAAGCAGCAGCAAACTTTTCCAGATTCTCTGAACGAGGATTACTGGATTATTTTAATGTTTTCATAGCCATATACAGGCATTTTTTATCTGTGGAGAACATTTGTTGGTCTCTCTCTAAAGCTGGACTGAGAGACACAAAACCAGCCACACGGGGCACTGTGCATGCTTTTAAATTGACGTGCTGTCATATTATAAAAGTTCTTACACAAACCTTTAACCCCTGAAATCATAGTGATGTCTAAGGTAAACCACCTTGAACTCTGGTTAGACGTGAATAAACAACACATGCTTTTTCCCCACCAAAGTATACAAAAACTGTATACTTTAGTGCAAAATGTCACTTTTTCAAAAAAAAGAGGGATTGATAACTATTATATTTTCAAGTGACCATGGCATAAACGAGATGTAATCAACCTTCAGCCTTGGTTTCTACTGTAGTATACGCACTTAGTGAAAAAGTTCTTTGGCCTCCGCCTTGTGACAGTTAATTTAAATAATTTCAGGCTTGGGTTTGTGTTGGGTTCATAAATAAGACAGTAAACGAAATTGAGATGGGGTCTGGAAAAATTATGTCAGGATGAACATTTTAGGCCCGAATAAAGCTCAAAATGGGGGTATTGTGAGCAGAGTTCTAGTGAAGTTGAGTAATCTAGCTGCTGAGTTTTGGATATGTTGGAGTTTGTTTATGGTAGAGTCAGGAAGACTGTAGAAAAAGGCAATATTCGGGCACAGGTAGTTTAGAACAGATATGCCCCAATAGTCTTTAGGCACTGTGTTTTTTTCCACATAGTTTTTTTCAAAAAAACCCAGGTACGTATGGATATAGGTACGCAGCCTTCTGGAATTTCATGCCCAGGTTCTCTGTTGGCCCTGTGCTCTTGAACTCATTCATTCATTCATTTTCATTCCCGCTTCTTCCCTTTCGGGGTCGCGGGGGTCTGCCGGTGCCTATCTCCGGCACACATTGGGCGAGAGGCGGGGGTACACCCTGGACAGTTCGCCAGTCCATCACAGGGCAACATTCACACACACATTCACACCCTAAGGGGAATTTAGCTTATTCAATTAACCTATCCGCATGTTTTTGGGGATTGTGGGGAAACCGGAGTACCCGGAGGAAACCCACGCAAGCACAGGGAGAACATGCAAACTCCTTCCAGGAAGGTCACCGGTGAGCCTCGAACCGACAACCTTCTACCTGGAAGGCCACAGTGCTACCCACTGTCCCACTGTGCCGCCCCTCTTGAACTCTTGAATATAAATATATTTACCCATGACAATTACATCCCCACTTATTAACATACCTTGAGGGTTACCCTGCATTACTACTAATGTGGTGTTGCTCTGAAAAAATTTTCATCTTATTCTGATAGTGGAAGGATGTCATTTTCTCATGGCTTTGTGTTTCAAGCATATACGAACATGAATGAAGTTTTGAAGATGTTTTACCACAAGTAGCCAACAGGTGACAGTCAAACTCTTGATTCTAAAATCAAATTATTATTTTTCATTTAAGTTAGTGGATGAATGGTGTTCAAATTGCAGATAGTCTTGCTCGTGTTAGTTTTGTAAAACAGGATTTCCAAACTCTGCGATGTAATTGCATCTGCAGTCACATTTGTGTCTCATGCAGGCTTTTATCTGCAGTGTGTGTCGGGCTAAATGTGCATGTGTGTATTATGGGGAGGCTGCTGTCTGAAAACTGCTGATAGTGTATGTGTCAGCAGCGTAATCAGATCCGTCTTTGCTGGACAATGTGTGTGTCCCATGAACAGCTCGATACATCAGGAAGTACATCATCATTGCTGTGGTGTCACTTTCAGCTGTGGACTGGGCTTAACATGTGTGGAGTGTGAATGCACGACTGTGTCTGTTGGTGTGCGTATGTGTGTGTGCGCTTGATTGCAGTGAAAGAACTGCAGCACTTGGGGCATTAATATGCATCAATGTATGTAACCAGAGAAAGAGAGCGTATATGCATTCTATATATAGAGGACATACAGTAAATATGCACAGCAGATTTTCTGCCTCTACTCTCTTAGGAATCCCACATTTCACTAAGAAATAAATGCCTTTAGTTGCACATGAACTCAAGTGATATCCCATTCGTAATCTGTAGGAATCATTTATCATCAGCAGATGCTGGAGGACGTCTTCCTTTCCGGGTGCCATACCAAATTCGCTCTTCCATGTCTTTATGGATGTTTTTGTACACTCTTTTAGTCATTTTAGAAAAGGAAAAGCCTGTCTCCAAAGTGTAAAAATCTCTTGGTCGTTGAAGCATTTAGAGTTCCTTTCACTGGAACAAAGGGACCAAGCCGAGCCCCTGAAAAACATCCCCACACTACAATCAAGGATCAGGTGGGGGCTTCCCCAAACTGTTCCCACACCATTTCCCCGCCACCAAACTCCACTGCTAGCTCAAATTTTCTTCATTAATGTACCTAAAGCGCCCTGTATTGAATAGAAAACAGAATTGGTCACCTGAAAAATCACATAGTCTTCCAGCATCTTAATGGGCAGATTTGGTACAAGCACGTTTTGATCCAATACAGCCATGAGTTTTTCGGGTAGAGATGCAACAATTCCCCCTGTACCTTCTGGAGTGGCCAAGTCACAGCCCAAAGCTCGGCCCAGTGGATAAACTCTGGATTGAGTTGAAGAACACCAAACACTTAAGACTTCAGAGAAAAAGATGAAGCTGAAACATTTCTGCCAGGAAGAATGGGTTTACATTGCTGCCATAGGAGTATCACACAGGTCTTTGGATCAGTCAAGTTTGGGGACTGAGATGGCCATTCCAGAATGTTGTGCATGTTGCAGGAACTGTTTCACGGATTCCTGGACATTGTTCTCCAGAATTGGCTGACATTGAGTGGAACCCTTAACTTTAACAAAATTCCCAGTCCTTGCAAAGACCACAATGCCCCACAGCACAATGTAAGCACCACGAAATTTTACTTTAGGTAGCAAGTGTTTTTGGTGGAAAGCAATAAGCCCCTTGTTTTATACAAATAACTCTATTTTATGGTTCATCAGTCCACAGCACCTTATTCCTAAATGAAACTGGCTTGTCCAAATTAGCATACCTCAAACGAAACTGTGACATTTGCAGAGAACAGGTTTTTTTTCCACATTGCTCGTCCATACGGCATCTCCTTGTGTTAAGTACATTGAATAGTTGAATAATACGATGCACAGTGATGCTTTGTGCAGCAAGATGATGTTGTAGGTCTTTGGAGCTGGTCTGTGGGTTGACTGTGACTGCTATCACCATCCTGTGCCTCTCATTATCTGAGATTTTTCTTGGTCTGCCACTTTGGGGCTTAACTAGAGCTTAAATCTCTGAGACAGCTTTCTTCCTCTAAACCCTGATGTTCAACAATCATTGCTTTCTGATCATCTGAGAGTGGTTTTGATGCTCCCATGTTGCCACAGAGGTGAAACACTTACAATTGTCCTCGTTTAAATACTTTCTCATGATTCACCTGTGTATTTAAGACGAGGGTCACTGAGGTTACTGAAACAATTTTGAGTTCTAATAATTACAGCTAAACATATTGAAATAAAAAAATGATAAGGTTTCCTAAATCAATGCACATTCTTAATTTTGTTTAAATAATTCTTGCACACTTGCCATCAATCATATTTTCACTTCTCAAATATCAACTGTGTTTCTTATCCAGGCAACCAGTGATTTACAAAGGGAAACTTAGAGGGGTGCCCGCACTTTTGCATACATATCTACAATAGGAAATATAGGTTTTGCAATTGATTGCCTAAATAAATAAAAGCTACATTGCTTTGGATCTCCTTTCCTTCTAGAATGTAACAGTAAAAAATGTAATTATGTATTATTTTTTACAATTTTTACCAAGTTTTGTTCCACATTTCTAACTTTCCTTTCCAGGTCGTTCTATTATGTCTTTAAAGTTGTACTTAAATATTTGTACTGGGGGCATCCAGAACCTGGTGGTTCAATATGAAAATATGAAAGACGACAGTGGGGCCCCTGTGACAATAGCAACGGAGATCTTCTTGTGTTCACAAGAAGGAGAGAGAGTGCGCACAGAACAAGGTTTTAGAAAAGCTATTGCTAAGGCTCATGCGCTGCACAAAAGGTCCAGTCTGGAAGGCAATTATGATGCTCAGAGATGATTAATACCCTGGCCTCTCATGGAACAGAGACGGAAAGATGAAAATAGGCTCTGAAAGTATGCGCGTGAGACTCTTTGTTACTGTACTCTTCTGCTATGTTTTATCATGCTAATGCAGCGGCGATTAAACAGTTAGGGAACAACGGGCTTCCCGCGTCTACAAAAAAGGAGAGAGTGAAGGTCCCCTGTTCTGAATTTCTCACAAACACAAACAGTTTACAGGTAATGTGTAGCAAATGCTGTTAATATATTTTCTCATTTCATTTTACACTGTAAACATTTTTCTTTAGCAGCTTAGCTGAAGGGAAGAATGTGATCTGAAGGTCTTCCAACCAGCCGTTTAGTCACGACCACATCACAATACAACTAGCTCTAGTGGATTCATTAAACTAGGCTCAACCTCAAGCAACAGAAGGACTTTTGAGGAACACCAAGAGGTTTCTGTTTAGCTTTTTGAGGCTGAAGATTAGCTAACTAGCTAAAAGAATTACCGTGTCAAAATCTTGATTATTTTTCAACACCTTGAGGCGAATGAGATCAAAATGCATTAAAAGTTATGTTTTTCATGTAGAATCTAAAATCCACATGCTCTGTCGGTTACTTTTCTTGCAATCATCACACATTTATTTATGTATGTAAAAATAAAATGTAAAAACTGGCCACCACTTCCTTGCTGACATCATGGGCATCTGTAATGTAGAAGTTTCTGTCGTACCAGTCAATGGACCATCGATTAAAAACATTTTTTTAAACAGCCATTTTCTTTCTATTATTTTCCTTTGGATTCCATTTTTTGGATTTGCTGATTCATTAGGTCCTCTTGGAGGTTCTTTGAAGCAACCGTTGCAGCCTCAACTTAGAAATGATTTATTTGCACTGAAATTTGCAAATTCACCTCCATCTTGTCTTTAAAAGACTGCTTTCAATTTAGTAAATTATTCAATTTCAAAGTGTCAAGAAATAAACTTGAGACACAAAACTGTTCTTTAAGTTCTCCGTACTTAGCGTCTGCATTAGAATTTCACCATGCTTTTGATAGAATTTCCACAGTTTTTGTTTTCTTTAATTTTGGGTGGTTTAAAAATACCCATAATTTTTATGTACTCACTTTTCTTTACACTATATCTTTCCATTTACTTGCCTGTTATCACCTGCTTCTAATTTCCTTTATCTACTCCCATTAGCGTCTTATTTATTGTTCTCCTTCATAAACACTTCCAAATGAAGGTGACCACTGACCACAACACTGACCTAACACAAAAATTGTGACAAGTGTCGAGCCATCACCACTTCTTTCATACTATACCAACTTTCCTAGTTGGACTTTGTGTGGAATACTTTCATGTTGATTATGTTTTCTCTAATATATAAATTTTAATTTGGCTTTGTTGAACTTTGGTTCAGAAAAAGTTAATGAGTCTGTGTTGTTTGTGGCATGAGCATCCTTTCAATTAAATTGCATCATTGTGAACCTGAAGTCATTTAGGGTTATTGGTAATCATATGAGGTTAGCGTATTGTAGCGTGACACGAAAACACTTGCACTGTTCAAGGCTGCAAAGGGCTTTTTATTAAAGTAATGGCGCCATAATAAATTTAAATAAATTAAAACAGTCACTCAGTGGCTTCTTGGAGCCAGTGGTGAGCAGATTAGGGGAGCATGGCTCCAGATAGTGTGCTGGGGTTGTCCGGGGTGCTTTCACCCTGTTCCATTAAGTGGCATGTGGGTCGATTAAGTGACCCCCAACCAGAGGTACGGGGTCCCGCTGTGCTAGTGGATCAATCGTGCTCCAGGATCAGGGCTTACTGGATGTGCCTTCCAGTCGACTCCTTGTTGGAAAATGGGTGGTCCAGCACTTGGCATGCTCCTCTGGTGGACGGAATCCAGCCGAGCCCCAGTGACTCAGCTTGTATGTCGTAACACTGTAGACCCGGGCAGTGGACACCTCCTGGGACCCTTCGGCGAAGCCCGGTGGCTTTTGCTGCATCTGTTAGCTGCTCCTGGCAGAGAGAAATAGTCTGCTTTTCCCGCTCTGAACGGTCTGACTCTCCATTCATCGACTGCATTTCGTTTTAATGCGCACAGCTGGCAAGCACACGCAGGCTATTGAGTAGCACCTGGCAAAGGTGATATGCCCCGCTACCTCGGCACAGTATATAAGAATGAGTTATTTCTATAGAACCAAGGAAAAGGTTCTTAGTTTAGATTGAGAGAGGGAGCTCTGCAAATCATTTGAAGTAGAACAAAATTTAAATTGATTGAACATCTTCATCCCAAAACATAATCTTTAGGACATGCTTTCACCTTAAACTAACTTAAAGTTTTCTTTGTTTTACCTTCCGTTTTATTTTTCACTCAAGAGTAACCGTCACATTCTCGTCTGTCCAAATAAATGAGTAAATTCTAGTGAGGCTCAATATGAACACTTTTGTTTTCGGGTGTGTCATGTTTTCAACAGGTTTCTGCTGTTTCTTGTTTTCCTGTCTCACGAAACGTTAATCTTTAGTACCAACAAGGAATTATCTTGATGCAAAATGAACTATTTGTTTCAAATTAATAATCTGTTCGATTATATTTACAAAAATATTTAAATGTTTAAATGTATTGCTTTATATATAATGGTTGTGTTTCAGGAAGACTCCCCCAATTTAGTGTTTTCTGTGTCGGCCCCCATGTCCTACCACATCATCTCTTTTCTCCTTCCCCTGGTTTTGTCTGGTTTTGAACGTAAATTTTGTAAATAAATCAGTAAGCTCTCCTTCCATTTTCCCTCACCCCTTACAAAATCTTCTGACCCAGAACTGAGCGTAACAGTCTTGTACTTTCTGTTAGCACTTGTATCTTGGACTTTATGGTCTCCTGTGTTGATTCAAGTGGTGTGGCCTACAACCTACTGCAGCACAAAGTGGTGGTACAAAGGTTTCCACATGGAAAAAATGCACTGATTAAATTTGTTAAAAGATAAGTTGTTTTGGATAAAAGCATGAATATAACTGAAGATGTATTGTCAGAGTAGTGCATTCTGTGTGTCTGCGTGTGTGTGCGTGTGTGTGTGTGTGTGTGTGTGTGTGAGAAAGAGAGAGAGAGAGAGAGAGAGAGAGAGAGAGAGAGAGTGGGAAAAAAACTAGACAAACAACAATGACTACTATTGCTGCATCGTTTGTCACTCTGTATTTTATAGACTTTCTTTTTCCCTGGCACACCTTTGAGTGCAACCCACTGAACTTTTATTTTGTTGCAAAATATTTGAATAACTATTGGAATGACCTTTATTGACTGACGATGACTGTTCTGTATTTTGTTTGCAATGTCAGACATTTTTGTATTTTATGTGTGTGTAGGAGTGTGCTTGTGCGTGCGTGCGTGTGTGTGTGTGTGTGTGTGCGTGTGCGTGTTTTACTATACACAGTTTGCTCAATGCAGCTTTAAGTTTAGGTTATAATACAATAAATCTGAACATGGAACACAATTTTCCCATGATGCCAAACTAGCGAACTGCTGTCGGTGAGGCACCGCATCAGTTTACCCGAGGCTTGATTCTGTTCTATTTCTGCTTCTCTTTTTGTCTTAACCGATGAATTCCTGTGTAGGCTCTTCTCATTCATGTCATGAAATCGCTGGTTCACTTTTCTCCTTCAGCTCTGTCGCTCTCTCTCACTACCTCGAAACTGTGAAGATTTAATGGCTTCCTGTCTTTATGTCGTGTGTCCTTTTAGGCCCACGTCGTTCACCGATGGCTAATCGATCAAGACAATAGTGTGAGCTCTGAGCTTCCGGATGGCCAGGGAGTGTGGGACTATGATGAAACAGTAAATATCTCCCACATATATCTAAATATGTTATCACATGTAAATAGCTTATACATATACATCTTGTATATGGGCAATATTTGTCACTAGAGATGCTTTTGTCATTGTTCGTAGTGGTTTTTTTTTTGGTCTAGTGGCTCTAATTTCATCCGCCGTTTTTCGTGTGAGTTTGATTTTGGCACCATAAACGTTCAGTTCAACCAAACTGTGGTTTTATTTGAGAGTTTATTATTAATGTTTGGTGTTGGACTGGCTTTTAATTTCCCGTGGCGGTAAATGTGGTTGTGGTTGTCCAAGTCGGACCATTTTGTCTTATTGCAGAAAAACCACATGTGCATCTTATGTGCATCATAAACTTCACAACTGGAACATTAACCAGTCTGTGTTTTAGGGATATTTTAAAATAACAAATCAATTAAACAATTCTAACACACAACTGTTCTACAATAATGTGTTTTTTGTGTGTTTCATTCAGTTTGGGGAAATATATCCTAGTTTTCTTCTGAAGGTTCAGTAAATAACAAGGGAAGCATTTAACACATGAATTATTAAGTTAATTTAAAATTAGTGAAGCGCACCTGGCAAATGTTTATATTGTTTCTTGTGTATAAGAGGATGAACCTCATGTTTTAAAATGTAATGTGAAACAAATGCGGCTGTCAATTTTTTTTTTTTGCTAGAACTTTGAAAAACACAAGCTTTATCACAGGTCTTTTACTTCCAAGGGTTATCCCTTCTTTTCACCACTAGACGGCACTGATATGGGGTCTTTATAGTAAAACTGAAAGACGATTGCACATTTTCTCACATTTATTTTGAAATACCTTGAAAATTATGTGTCATAACTAGTGTACTTCTAAATCAAAATTAAACAATGGGTGAGTCGCGTCTTTCCTACTTAATTCAAAACAGCCAGCAACACACATCTGTGGATGCAGAGACAAAGAGTCAAAATAGTCACGATTTATGAATAAGATTCACGATAACTTGCACTGGTTAAAATCTCTTTATTCTTCTTTACATAATAATCTATGATTGTGAATTACAACTCCTATATTTCCATCATTAATCTAAAGATTTATATAAAAATAGAACATTTTCAGGCAGATTCAGTAACTAATTCTGATTAGTCCCATTGTATTAAAAAAATTAGAATCCTTTCTCATTTCGAGACTTGGAGCTCATTTTGTGAATCGTGTGCTGCACAAGCGATGATTGTGTGGTTTTTCTGCAAGAGTCGTTTTTACATTTTTTGGGTCATAAGTTTCCTTTTCCTGTGATTTGTGGATTATTTTTCATTTATAAATGTACTCACAAAGCATACAAAGAGTCCATGGGTAAAACACAAATCTACATACTAGCCGCATATGTCATAGGAAGCACATGAGCTATTTTCCCTGTGGGTTCTTGAGTGTAATTTTCACATGTTTGGATGTGTTGTTACTCACAAGCACTTTATCTGTACCAGACACCTCTGCATGCACTCAAGTGTGCGCGCGTGTGTGTGTGTGTGTGTTGATGTTCATTCACTTCCACGTGAATCTGAGCTGAATCTGAGTGGTGAGTGGGGTTCAGTTTGTTCATCTGTGTTTCCTTCACATCGGTGTTGTGTGTGTTTCTGTTGTGATTGTGCTCATCTCATTGTGTGTGTGTGTGTGTTGTGCTGTGCTGTAGTGTAGTGTTAGTGCCTCTGTTTAATGATTACTTGTACTTTGTGACGCAGGTAAGTCTACTGTTTTTTATACATTTATAAAAATACACTTTTAAATTTGGGGTATCTTTGTGGTCTATGAGAAACATTTTACTAGTTTTATTTCACACTTATGCACAGTTTTTCATGCACACAGCAATACAAGAAGATAGTTTCAAGTAATTATTTAATTGTTCCTGTTTTGTGTTCATTTGATGCATTTAAAACAAATTGCATTGGCTTTGAGGAATATTTTTGGAAAAAGAAGGGGTTAATGTCTGAATTAAATATATATTTTAATGGATAGATGATGCACTCTCCTGTCGGTTTCAATCCTGGTTCAATGTATAAATAAAGGGAAGGTCAATCTCAGTTTTTGAAAAAGTTTAAATCAGGCTTTGAGCATGTGTTGCTACCATGTTCAATCACAATTGTAATTAATGGCGTTTATATAAGGAAGTTCGGGAGGAGCTTAGAGGACTAGCCAATCACCTCTCCCTGCCTACAATTATCATTCTGCATTTTCTTTCTTATATAAGTGCGTTCCTGCCTGAGTAACACCAGTGGTTGATTAAACTGCCTCACTTCCACCCCTTCACCACACCGTTTTTCCACCTGTTTACCATTTCCATAAAATGCAGGAAGTTTAAAATGGTAAATATGAACCATTTCTTTCTCTTACAAAAATAAAAATATTCAGCATATGCAATTCTCAGATCTCATATGCATAGTCTCATCATTTTTTAAGGGGGGGTTGGAGGGAGGGGTTTCCGGGTCCAAATCACTGTCGTTCCTCAGACTGCTAGCCTGATACGCTTTACCTCAACTTCCCACACATGCTTGCAATACTAGGCTGGTTCTTGTAAGTGAATTCGTGAATCTGAATCAAGAGAAAGAACTCCTAAATCAGATTTACCTCTGTTGTAAATGTAACTTTTTGCATTTTCACAGATTTACATATTTCTTGGGTTTTTAGACAAATGTATTATTTTCTTTTTGTAAGATGGCCGTTTTTATATATGATCGAACCTCTCTTACATCTACCGGTGCCTTACACCATTTTAAACCCCTGGATCCCTGTTGGTCAATAACAAATAAATTATATTATATTTTAAAATAACAAATAAATTAAACAATTCTTACACACAACTGTTCTACAATAATGTGTTTTTTTTTGTGTGTTTCATTCAGTTTGGGGAAATATATCCTAGTTTTCTTCTGAAGGTTCTCCAAAAAGAACCATTTGATCTGAAAAAACAAGGGAAGCATTTAACACATGAATTATTAAGTTAATTTAAAATTAGTGAAGCGCACCTGGCAAATGTTTAAATTGTTTCTTGTGTAGAAGAGGATGAACCTCGTGTTTTAAAATGTAATGTGAAACAAATGCGGCTGTCAAATTTTTTTTTTTTGCTAGAACTTTGAAAAACACAAGCTTTATCACAGGTCTTTTACTTCCAAGGGTTATCCCTTCTTTTCACCACTAGACGGCACTGATATGGGGTCTTTATAGTAAAACTGAAAGATGATTGCACATTTTCTCACATTTATTTTGAAATACAACGTAAGAACCTCTCTTACGTCTACCAGTGCCTTACACCATTTTAAACCCCTGGATCCCTGTTGGTCGAGCGACATCCTGAGGAACAACAAATATCTGGTCCTTGGAAAACAAGCTTGACGACCTCAGGTCAACGTCAGGTGCCAGAGAGACATTCAGGACTGCAACATTTTCTGCTTCAAAGAGTGATCATAGTGCTGCCAGACCACGCCTTACAGCCAGCTGAGTCTTTCTCTGTATAGCGCATGGACAGAACTATGGAGTCAAAGGGAGATGGAGTTTTCTGATGGTTAACAACTACTGACACGACAGCACAAGAGAAATGTAAATGGCTTCTTTACAACATACAGTTCCCATACACTCAGTCTGCTAGGGGTTTTTTGCAGTCTCTGCTTTCTCTGCTGGACAATTGAAGCGTAAGAACCCAAAGACAGCATTTAAATATGCCCCAATCTTCTAAGACCTTTTTGGGGCAGACTGCAGCCCCACACAATATCTCTCCTCATGTGGTATCAATGGTGCAAAGAATGGTGGAGAAGCAGCCCAGAGCTACACGGGAGGAGCTGGTAAATGCTGTGAAGAGAGCTGGGACTACCTTTTCCAAGGCTGTCAGTCATCCCATGTCCAGTCATGTCTGTAGTTTGACTACAAGATTATCCAGAGGAGTCATGGGAGAAAGTTCTGTGGTCAGATTAGACCTAAAGTAGAATTTTTTACTCTTAACTCCATTCGCCTGGGTTTGGAAGAAGAAGAATGAAGAGAATCATCCAAATAATAGCACACCTACAGTGAAGCATGAGGCTGGAAGCAAGTTTTCTGCACAGGGGACAGGACGACTGTACTATATTAAGGAAAGGATGCACAGCGCCGCATATTGTGAGATATTGGGCAAAATCACCCTTTGCTCATTAAAGATCGGTAATGGCAATGACCCAAAGCTCACAGCCAGGAAAACCAAGTAGTGGCTAAGTAAGAAGCATATAATAAATTTCTGGAGTGGCCTAGGCAGTCTCCAGTCCTGAATTCAAAAGAAAATCTTTGGAGGTAGCCGAACTCAGTGTATTGAGGAGCTACAGGAACCATTTGACCTCTGCGATTGTTTTGTACCAATTCTAAAAATATTTTGAGGCAAGTGATCAAATACTTATCTGACCAGGTAATTTACACATACATTGTTTAAAATCATACAGTGTGATTTTTGGATTTATATTCCTAGATTCTGTCACTAGATTCAAGATTCTTTCTCTAGAAATGCACCTACACTAAAAATTATCATAGATCCCTCAACGATTTCTAAGTTTGGAAAGCGATAGGGTGGTCAAATACTTATTGGCTTTGCTGGAAGTAGCCTTTACAAGATAGGCACACTGTGGTCATAAAGGATGTACATAGTCGGCAACAACACTCTGGTAGGCTGTCGGGTTGACACGATTGGTACTAATGGGCCCAAAGTGTGGCAAAATATATCCCCCACACCATTACACCACCACCAGCAGCCTAAAACCTTTGATACAAGGCAGGATTGATTCATGCTTGACACCAAATTCTGACTCTGCCATCCAAATGTCACAGCAGGAATCGACCCTCATTAGATCAGGCAACATTCCAATCTTCTTTTGGTGAGCCTGTGTGAAACGTAGCCTCAGTTTTCCTGTTCTTTGCTGACAGGAGCAGCACCTGGTGTGGTCCTCTGCTGCAGTAGCCCATCCGCCTCAAGGTTGGACGTGTTGTGCATGCAGAAATGCTTTTGTGCATACTTCCTCACTCGGTGTTATAACACGGATATGATCCATGTCTGGAAATCTTTCCTTGTACATCAATACTCACCACGTCATGCTCCTACTACATGGCAAGCCCTGGTGGTAAACTCTTGAAATACATTTATTTAAATGTAACCATTAAACAACCCATTAAAAGCAATGTTACAAGTTATACCAGATTTTATACATTAAAAGTAGCATTTGATTCAAATCAAAGAATTACAAATTTGAAGATAACAATCAGCTTCTCGACCACCCCAGCATAGCATGTCTTTCTAATACAACATATATAACATAGGAATGTGAATCTTCTTGCTGTAAATGCCCAGTCTTCTCACTTGAATTTGTTTCCAATGCAACAGTAAGCGTGGCAAACAGCCCTTGGCTACAGTGTTATATGGTAATTACACGTTATTTTAAAGTAACATACTGTGAGCTGGACAGGGTCACATGAATTTACAGCTCAGCAGAAATAACTCCTGAAAGAGTCAAAGTCTGGTCACCTCAAAGAATCACCTCAAGGAGTCCAGAGATTCATTGTGATTGTGGTTTAATAAATCCCCCGGAGAGAAGGGTTGCCATGGCGAGCTCAGTTCAAAGCTAGGCTGTTCTTTTGCACTAAACCACTACTTTACGCCAGAAAACATTTAAAGAGAACATCCTGACGCCCTTCTCTGCGACAGACACACTCTTAAAGGTTGTTAACTACGGGCATGCAGTAAATGTGCATTTCCCAACTAGGCAGAGAGTCTTTTAGGGGGACTTTTCCAGTCTTGGCAGTGACGGATCTTTTATTGAAAGAGACTGGGCCCCTCAACACACACACGGATACATACACATTCTGTGCCCTCCCCATCCGTGTCTAGGCCATTGTTTGACGCCAGGCTTGGTTCTGTCCTGAAGAACCCCCCCTTCTACCAAGTGTCTTTGTCACTGTAATAAGTCCTTGTGCAGACTGAAACAGTGCCAAAGCTCTCTCTCTCTCTCTCTCTCTCTCTCTCACACACACACACACTCATACACGGATCGAGTCCTTTTCCCAGGGGCTCATTGATAAAAAGCCTGTGTTTGTCTGAAGGCATCAGACAAGCGAGCAAGTTTGCACAGAGCAAGCGTGAAAGAACTTAAAGCGATAAAGCAGTGACTAGTCATAGCCCTAAACTTCATCATGATCTTTTCCAAAGGCTTCTCGTCTTCAAAAGGGCTCAAAACAGAGGAACCCAGAGTTGAAAATGCTCACTTTTGGTTGAACAGCTCTAGTAAGATCTTGATTTGAGTAGCAGGTTGCATGTGTCGATATTGACAGAACTCCTCCAGAGATAAACCTTCTGCCCTCAAGGCCCCCATGCAGCCCCACCCTTCTCTCTCCCACACCCCCTACTTTTTCTGTGTGTGTACTCGGGGGGGGGGAAAGGGGCAGAGCCGAGACCCCAACGCTGCAAAAGTGTAGCAACAGTGTGCCCGAGACGTGGAGAGTGAGAGTGTTGTGAGTGAGAGAGAGCTGGGATGCCAAACAAGAGCCTCGTTTGTGGAGTAAGTACAACTTTCCTCACGTCTCGGTTCTCTTTTATTCAGTCGGTCTGCACCTATATATTCAAAACAACTTGCTAGATTTATTTCATTTCATCACCCTATGCGGTTCTTCATTTTAAATCAATTTCAAACTGTATCGTCACATTAAGTGAATGAAACTTCTTGTGCATTGAATGAAAAAATAAAGTTTTTTTAAAGAGCTCAATAAAGAGATATGCAAATTAATTTCTAGAGAGCAAAAGGCCTGTTGGTTTGAGGTCCAATTCACGTTCAATTCACAGCCATCGGACTTTTAAACTATGGAACCTTGTTTAAAGAATAAGGGAGTTTCATGACGGCTGCAGTCTTACAGGAAGAACTTTTATAGTCTAACCCAATCTGAGGTGATTTTAAGAAATTTAATGTAACGTTTCCGGTGAACTACCTTTTAAAAAAATAATAACTCAGGACCCCAAACTCTGCCAATTCACATCATTCTTCCAAATACTTTCCTTGTGTTTTAAAAAATATTAGTAAAATAAAGATGTAGTAAAATGCTACCAATGATGTTGTGTGTATATCATATTGGATTTTTATCCAAACATAAAAAATGTCTTATGGCGTGACGTTCACATTTGTGACTAAAATAGCTTTGTAAGTGGTAAAATGTAAAGATCAATAGAACACAAAGGAAATTAGTATCAAAAAGGTAAAAATCAAGTCATCTATAAGTCATAAGTCACATAAGTTATAAGGTTTAAGATAATTTATTGAAATATTCTCAAAGATTTGAAGAGCGATGCGCTCCTTTGCATGATGGTTTCGAAAAATAAACTGTGTCCTTGTACAGAAATATTAAATATCAAAGAAGCCAGGATTAAATTTTTTGAGTAAATGACTTGAGGAATGAATATGTACCTGATTTTTATATATTGAAAATATAGACCCTTTCATGTGACGCCAAATGACAGTTTAACGTATAGATTTTCAACACAACATCTAATACAACATACATATATCTCCTATCTCCATACATCTATTACCCCAGGCCTGGTACGACCCACAGTGGTTAAGTAGTCCACAGCCTGCACTGAGTATCTCCTTATTATCCTTGAGGACATTTTTTAAGCCAGCAGCATCTGGTCTGTGGGACCACTCTGCAGACTTCCTGAGTGACCCCTGGTGCTAATAAGAAGTAAAAACATTGTGCAGTTTATTTTTTCCTGTCAGAAAAATTGCGTTTTTGGTTGTTGAGTTTATTTTTGCTTAAATAATATACAATGGAGTAGGAAGTTAAATATAAACGAGCTCCACTGTTTCTAGTGCTGCTAGAGGCAAATGCACAACCCAGCCAAAGAGTGTCAAATAAATTCAGAGATATAAAACCTCAGAAATAAGAAATAAACTTCAGAAATGGTACTCTTTTACACTTTGTTGCCTAATTAATGTTGCCAATTTTCAAAAGTATAAATGTGTTGTATTCTACACTGCTAAAATATCCATCGGTTTAACATCAAAGCACAGTATAAAGGTGTATAAAACATGTGATGACTGTAATTTTACATTACAAAAAATCCAAAAAGTTTTACAGAGTAAAACTTTAAATTTAACAGTTAAAATTTAAAATACAGTTATTTAGATTGTGTGCATTTAGACAGCTGTAAACCATAAAACATATTACAATAAAACTAATAACTACTGTATATTTGATGGTAAAATTATGGCAACCACGGCTTACTGTAAAGATTGTTTTTACCTGATGTTTCTTTTTTAACTCACCACTATTATTACAACACATGCTTTTAAAATAGACAGTTCTGAGTTGTAAAAAAGACTTAATTAACATAATTAACAGAAATTATTTCAATACAAACTTTAAAATTAGATGGTCAGGAACCATACATTTTACAATTTTTGTTACAAAACTGTTTTTAAAGCAACAGATATATGTCAATTCGACAGTTATGTAGAAATTTGTAAAACCAACAATGCTGCTACTGTATATTGTATGGTACAGTTCTGGCAACCCCAGCGGCTGTAAACAGTTACAGTTTATACAGTGTGGTAAACATTAGAATGCACTGCAGCATGATACAGATCCATTTCTGTGAGGGAGTCTACTTTTTAATATTTATCCATTGAGGTTAAATTAAACGTTAAAATTGCTTTAAATTAAGGGTATGTACACTGTTGTAGGGTTTGTAGAGTCTCTGGAAAGACGTTAAATGTACTGGAATGCCATGCAGAACACAATGCAGCAATCCAGTGAAACGCGTACCCTCTCTTTCTCTCCTTCTGTGGGAAACGCACACAAACCACCTGCTCTCGTGTGTGTTTGCTGTGCAGCTACAGCTGTATTGATGGATGGTGTTTGTGGATTGTCTCCTCTACTTCCTTTACGCACTATATCCGTGTGCATGGGAGGGAGAAGGAAGCATACCTGCATCCAGCAAACTGTACACCGCTTTCTATCCCACACACACACACACACACACACGCACTCTGCAGTGTTGCGTCTCCTGATGATGTCATCCCGTCCGCTGCAGCATTCAGGGGAGAGGGCCAGAGCTAGCGCTAACACGATCATTCTTCTTTATTTACAAGATGACACTCGGATGTGCTTACGGTGACTGGGAAGGACATCATTCACATCATCAAAACAAAATAACTTGCTTTGTCTTTTGTCCTTTTTTATTCCAGCTATATTTTACTGATGCTTCTGTTTGGTGTAGTCTGATAGAGAGGTGTGGCCTACACCCAATTCCTTATCTTTCACAAACACACTCCAGCTGATAGCCCTTGACGACACGTTCTAAGTGCTGATGAAGGATGGCTTCTCAGAGAGTAGACGTTCTGCCCATGCTTCATCCAGGCTCTGAGATTAACTAGTGTGCAGCCCCTTGCTTTTCACCCACTGAGACTCAAATAGGACCCCTGAGATATTGAGATTTGTATTTAAATTCTGGTATTTGGTCATCCTCCGTTTGTTTTCTGAGATTATTTCTTCTATTGAACATAAAACAGACTGCACAGCTTTGGGACTTTCAACACAGGAAACATGTTTTTACACTTGTTTTTACACGTGAAATCTAGGTGCGACTGACTCAAGAGTAAATGGATGTCTCCTTCCACTTTTGCTGTACCTGCAACAGGGGGTTTACTTTAGCTTTTGAGTGAAATTGGAATTAGTTTATCTATCAAAGTTTTAGTTTGACGAAATCAAATGGACACTGGCTCCTCAAGGCCAACACACACCAGTTCAATATTTCGGTTGAAGTTTCGTGCGACAACGTAACTCATTCGAAAACCATGGTCACCAATGGGACATCACCCATTTGTCTGAAGGAGTGGTGTCAGCAAAAAAGTGTCCGGATCCTTTTTTCGCAAGGAGAATGAACAATGAAAGCTCTTTTGATGATGTGAGTAGCACGTAAAAAAGCCGCTCGATGGCGTTCATCCAACATTTTCTGGGGGAACTAACTTCCCCCAGAACTTTCTTGGAATCATTTAGTTTTAGTTTTTCAGACCTTGGAAGATTCTAAAAGATTACATCTGTGTTATACAGCTCCAGCTTTATACAGATGGTTCCCAGTTTTACCAAAACATGTGCAATCGTAATGAATATTCTCTCTTACAATTTATTGCACCATGCTTTGGGGTTTATGTTGACAGCTTTGGATGGGACAGCTGACATGGAACAGAACAAAGGATTTCATGTAATGAAATGACGTGATTGTTTACTCAATTACTGAAAAGGTTGTGTGTAATTCGTGTGATCAGGCAAAACAATGGAGGTGTATAAACTTGACTAACTCTCATGTTGTGGACTCTGTCCTGCTGTTTTACTTCCTGTATGTTTGTGCCAGGCTGATGCTGCTACCAGTTTCCTCCGCGCAGCTCGCTCTGGGAATCTGGAGAAAGCCCTGGACCATATCAAGAATGGCATTGATATCAACACAGCCAATCAAGTAAGACTTGCTGAACTCGGCCAATCACATGCCCTAGTTTTCGAAGCGATCTAGAAATGAGGAAGTGACTGAACGATCATTGATTAATCTCACATCAGGAGGATCTGTATCTTTCATTACACTTTATCTCTCTCAATATGTATAATCAACCGGGTTGTATCTTAAATATTTTTTTAGTAGCATGTTCGATATCTGCATTTTGAAGTCTACTTTTAACTACACAAGGAATGGAAAAGGTACAAACAAACAACAAATATAAGTTTATACAGTGTTTCTTTTCCAAAAACTCAGGATCAGGACTCTAGTCGCTCTCATTCGATTCTTTACTTGGTATTTTTACTTGTTCTAAGTGGCCAAACCCAGGCCCTGAAAATCATCCACCCTCCACCAAACTTCACAGCAGGCGCAATCAAACTCAGACCCTTCCATGAGATATGTTCAAGGGATCCTGTTTCGACTACCGTAGAGTCCAGACTACATCCACTCGTTCTAGCCGGACCAGTGAAGCTCAATGTAATTCAAACTTTCCACTGATGTCTAGTATCAAGGAAATCTCAGAAAACACACAAATAGCTTCCTCTCACAGTACCATGTTACATTTCACTGAGAGTGACCCATTCTTGTACACAAAAGTTGAGAAAACCCTACATTTCTCTATATTTTAGAGTTTGTATGACTGAACACATTATCTGAAAGTTTTACCAACTAGCTTTCTTTAGGCCAAGATATTTAAGAGTTGAGACGCAAATCATACAGATGAGTTGCCCCTCAAAAATCTTCTGAAAATTGCAGTAGGCTGTATGGAAGCCCAGTTCCATAAATTTCCACTTTTCTATCTCAAATTGTGGACTTTTTATCTCAAAATCTCGACTTTTATATCTCAAAATGTGGACTTTTTATCTCAAAATGTCCACTTTTGTCCACTTTTGTATATCAAAATTGTTACTTTTTAAGCATTTTTTTACCTGGTGGAAATGGGCTTTTATAAGGCTGCCTAAAAGTTTGGTTTCTCAACATTTTAGGTGCACAGATTCAGTCTGCTACCCAGCTTCTAGATGAGATATTCCTCTGGACGTGGAAAAATACATTGGCAATACAATGCCATATGATTTATTAAGTCCTGTTTGCGGACTACATTGCTCAGTAAATGCTGCTATCAGAAGATCTGCTTGCTAGAAGGAAGCCATTAGCTTTCAGAGACTTGCCAATGCCATTTAAGCAAACAAATTATTTTAATAATGTTAATTTTAAAATTGTCATTTAATGGGAGTGAAACAACCTGAATTTAATGTGAAAAATCTGATGAATTTGGAAACAGATGGCAGTTGGAATCATATTGATTTCATTTTTTCTGTGGCTTAAATGGATCATATTTATGCCACAGATGATGATTCCTGTTGGGCTCATGAATGTTCGCTGTGTTTTATTTCTTGACAGAATTGTATTGTGTAAAATCAGTGTGATGTTGACAGAATTGGGGTATTATGATCATGTTTTTGAGCTCCAGTTAAAACTCGATCTGCTGAATCATTCAGCATATGAATTCTGCTCATCTGTTCTGAAGAGAGCTGCTTAATTATACTTTACCATAATTCTGTAATGAGATTTCTTGGAATGAAACACAATGTGTGACGATATTTCAACAGTATTTGAATTGAATAATTGATTCTAGCAAATGAAATCTTGAAAACAACGAACACCTGAGCTCAATCACTGTTTCATGCTGTGGATGCATCACAACACCTGTATTTTATTCTGTTCAATGGATTCAGTGGCTTGTTATCAATGATCCCTGCCCCAGTCTTCACAGTTAGCCAGTTAGCTATATTACTTTAGTTAGCAGAGCTTTGGGTTTTCATGCTTGGATTCACTTATAATTGCAGTCAGACGTGGAATGGTGCGCACTCTTTCCCCCTTTGCCTGCTTGACTCTGACATTTGCTGCGCACACATGAGGATCAGCAGCAGTAATTGAGACGATAATGTGCCATGATTAATGACTCCATGTACGGCCAGTGTGGACTTCTGCTCTATTTAGCCCTCAAACACTGTAGTAAATGCATGTGTGTGGAGGTCACACATCTCTCTGGGGAGCTTAGAGTGACTGGACATGCTCTGCTGAGCGCTCCGAAAAATAACTGCGTTAGCTGCAAGAAAAATACCAAGGGAAATTCACACTTTCTCTCAAAATCTTTTTTTTTAAAGGATTGAAATGCAAAAGATGAAAGAAAACTGGGATATTTGGGATACATCTTTGAATTATATGGATTTAAAACTTAACTATTTACACAATGTAGGAAAGAAGTGTTGACCACCTTCTGATTCCCGGAAACAACGAAATATTCAGTTATTTTATTATATTATATACATATCAGTTTTTTTTCCCAAAATTTCAGCAATTTTCTTTGCGTTTACAACCTGTAGGCTGTGTATTTTAGATCATGCTGGAATAAATACCATGCTGTGTAGTTCACAGATGGTTCTTCGACGTTCTCATGATCACTGAAACCCCACAAGGTGAGATCTTGCCTAACATCTCACACCATGCTGCTTTGCAGTGGCCTTGGATCCCTGTTCCGTCTTCAATAGGTCTACAATCTTATCTCTGGCATTGAGCTCATTGGTCTTCACCTCGCTGGAGATATTGGATTCTGACTAACAGAGAGCATGAGGATGCTCCATTTCATAGAGGTTCTTGAAAGAAATCCTGCTAGATGAATACCCTTGTAGAACTGTTTATAATTTTTAGTTTAACGATTAATTGAATGTTTAAAAAGTAAAAAGAAATGTAATGTTCATATGTTTGAGTGACGGAATGGAAGAGATTTCCAGGGGGGCAAGGAGATTTTGCTCAATTTGACCAGACCCTAGCAACCCTAGTTACCTGAGGTAAATGAAGAATGAAGGAATTCATTAAAGGAATGAAGTAAAACATATAAACACACTGGTAAAAGGCAAATTAAATATTTAACAATGAGTGAAAATGGTGCTTTGTATTGCGCATCCATCTGTCCATCCATCCATCTTCTAACCATCTAACCCCTGTCTGTCCGTCTATCCATCTATCCAACCCACATTTGTCTATCCATCATTCATCCATCCATCTATGCACCCATCCACCATGCTTTGTTATACTTCATCCATCTATCCATCCTTTGTCCCCCTGTCTGTCCCCATCGTCCATCTATACGTCCATACATCCATCCAGCTGTCTCTCCTTCCATCCATCTTACTTCGGTCCATCCATCCCGCCATCATTCATCCATCCATCATGCTTTATTATCTGTCATCCATCCATCTGTCTATCCCTCTGTCCATCCATCATCCATCCATCATCCATCCTCCTGTCCGTCTATCCATTAATACAGCCATCCCACATCTGTCCATCCAGCCCTCCATCATGCTTTGTTATCCGTCATCCATCCAGCCATCCATCCCTCTGTCTGTCCATCCATACTCTTGTCCGTCTATACATTGTATCCATCCATACATCCATCCCTCTTCTGCCAAATCCATCCAGCCATCAGTAATCCATCCATCTATCTGTCTATCCCCCAGTCCATACATCATCCATCCCCTTGTCTGTCCACCCATTCATCCCCCGGTCTGTCCATCCATCCCACATCTGTTCATCCTTCCATCCATCATCCATCTGCCGGTTCCATCCCATCCTTCGATCATCCAACCATCCATCCATGTTTTCAAACTTGTGCTTTTATTTCTTGCTTGTGATGGGGTGAGTGATCTCTAGAATCAGAGGGGACAATATCAGCAATGTGAGAAAGGTCCAACCTCACATGTCCTGTGAGGCTGAAGGAAGGCTGTGTGAGGTTAGACCTATCCCACACGGCCTGTATTCTTCCCAACAGAGAGAGACCACCCCAAATCAAATCATCATCTTGTCATCATCCACTCATCTTTTCACTGCATTTGTGAGAGTTTCCTGTGACCTCAGACTACTGTATCTCCCCTGCAGAGCTGGCGTTTTTATTCGACACTGATATTGTGAAACAAATACTGTTGAGCTAATGTCTTTGCTTTAATTTACGTGCAAAACACCCTAAAGCAACACTTCTTTTTGACCATTCTCCATCAGATAATCAGTAGCATTTCATCGCTTTGAAACCCTTTCAACAGTGCTCCAGAACGGGTGCTTGCACTTTTATCATTGAGTTCCATTCCAGTAGCATTTCAGTAGAAAATGATCAAATCGATTCCAAATCAATAGCATATATTTTATAGTCTACCCTTGACTAATTGTGTTGAAAGAGCACTGGAAAAGGAAACTAAGCAACCACCAGGTGCTGTGAAAGTTTGAGGACATACCTTTGCTGACAGATGCAAGCATCTAATGTTTTATTACTGACAGCTATGACCTCCTGTCTCTTAGACAGCAGCGAGAGTTTCTGACGGCAGCTGCACTCATGAGATGAGTTTGTTGAATAGTGACTCATGTATTTAGGGGGTGCGGCTTAATCAGCCAAATTAAACCTTGTTCTTTCTCACAATTATTACTTCAGAAGTGTTCTGTTTGAGATCAGATAACCCCTAGATATCATTCTGCTTCCACCACCCTTTCTCTCTGTCTGGCTTTCACAGAATGGGCTCAATGGGCTCCATCTTGCTTCCAAAGAAGGTCATGTTAAAATGGTTCTGGAGCTTCTGCACCATGGGATTGTACTTGAGACCACCACAAAGGTATGGTTGTATTGAAACAATAGATGTGTAAGATGAAAATATTAAGTAATCTGCTAAGTCAAGTACGTCAAACGTGGTAGCACTCTTTCCTGTCATCTCTTACTTCTGGTGTCCAGCATTAACTTTGGGAATTTCAATCATAGCCCATAAGGATGATCTTGGAAAAGCAACACTCATGTCCATTGTTGCATATGATCTGCAGAGTGGAGCTAAAAAGCTGTTTGAATAGGAAGCACATCTAAGATGTATCTGATTGGTCGAAGCATCCACACATTGGCTGCTGTGGAGCTCTGCAGTTTTGCTCACATGATTCATTGGAGAGAATGGAACTATTTTGAACACTATTTGACTTTTAATAAGCTATTTACAACCAAATTGTAGTTTACATGTGTTTAACACCTTTTTATTTTATAAGGTTGAATGGTGCCCTTTTGATCCTCAGAGACTTGGTTCACACTGCCAGTACAGTTTAATTGTGTGTGGTTTTAAAGGCTTTTCCACTGGCCGTGGAACCAACACCATTTCAGAAAATCATTTCAAGGAGGTTCTAGAACCGATTCCATCACTGTGAACTGACACCGTTCTCTTGATTGGCCAAGCAGTGAGAGTCGTCATTGTTTGCATCATTGAATTACAAACACAACCACTGATTTTGATTCAGTCACATGCGAGAGGATGTCATGACGAATTCTTTTAACACCCATAATCCAAAAAGCAAATGGAACAGTTCCACACTTTCGGGATCCATTGATCTCATGTCGCACTCTGTGTTACGTCATGGAAGGGGTGGTGCAAAAATACTCTGACGATGGCTATTACAACACACCCACTCTGACGCGACACTAAAGTCTATGGAAAAGCAAGCAAGCCGAACTGAACTGAACTGTGCCGGGCTGTGCCATGTTGTGCATTTTATGTATTTATGGTTCAAAAGACTTTGATAACAAACAAGGTGATTTAAATATATTTTTCTAAATGCATTGGTGTTTATAATGAGATTTCTTTGAGATTTTTATTATGACGTGCAATGGAAATGTGTGCAGTTACTACAGGTGTAAATAGTTGGTTTCTACCAATAGGGTAATTGAAGGAGGAGCCTATTTAAGGTGCTCTCAGATAGCACTAGAGAGGTTGAGTCTGCTTGAGAGGACTCTGTTTAGAGCTCAGAGGAGAAAAGAGGACTGTTGTGAGTCTTACTTGATGAGCTGTTAAAAGCTATTGAACCATGTTTGAACAGTTACCTGTGCTGCAGCGAATGCTTGGGGAAAACTGTGTCGCTGAACTAAGCAATCCCCATCGAGAGACTTGCTTTTCTTGTTTGAAGCCAGCAAGAGAACACTTTTCCTCAGTTTAGTTATTTAGGTTTGTCTACCATGATGCAACTTTTATTTCCAGTTTGTTTAGCAAAGATTTTCTTTTACTGAAGCAATCCATAGAAAATCACAGGTATTATGTAATCAGTCGTTGCAGAATGTGGAAGAGTGGTTTATATTTTAACGCTGGATTAGGTGTCTTTACCTTATAGCTATAATTGTTTGATATAATTGAATGCATTTTTACAGTAGATGTTTGTGTTGTAGAAAGGAAACACTGCTCTTCACATAGCAGCATTAGCAGGTCAGGAGCAGGTGGTCGCTGAGCTGGTAAACTATGGAGCCAACGTCAATGCTCAGTCTCAGGTCAGACTTTACATTGTTATATTGTTTGTCATCTGTCATTAATTACACTTACTACTAAGTATGGGATTGGTACTTGAAATAGTTTTTTGCAAAAGTTTCGCTAATATTGCTGTGTGTGTGTGTCGGTGTGTGTCGGCGTGTGTACTACAGAAAGGCTTCACGCCGCTGTATATGGCTGCACAGGAGAATCACCTGGAGGTTGTCAAGTTCCTCTTGGATAATGGAGCTAATCAAACGATTCCAACTGAGGTATGTCTTGTAAAAAGTATATTTGAAAATGAAAATAGGTTGCTTTAGGAGAGTACACCGGGTAGGTGTTTTTACCGGCAGGGGGCTCCGGAACATGAGTGTCTCGAAGCTGAATTCAGAATGGCTCCATATGCACCACCAGATATGTTGACGGACAAGCTCATGGAGAGGGCTTTCTTATTTAGATAGCAACCCCTATGATCCAGCTGCAGATAAAATAAAACAGATGGATGAATTGGTGGCTGGATGGATGGATAGATGGATTCATAGATGGAAAGATGGATGGATGGACGGACAAACGGAAAGACAGATGGATGAATAAATGAATGGGTGGATGGAAAGACGGATAAATAAATGGATTAACGAAAGACAGATGGATTGTAAGATACATGTCTGGATGGATGGATGGATCGATAAATGGATGAAGGAATGGATCAATGAATGGATCAGTGGATAAATGAAAAGATGGATTGACAGGCAGAAAGACGGATGGATGGATGAACAAAAGAGAGAGGGATGGGTGGATGGAAGGTCGGACAGATGGATGGACGAAGGGAAAGATGGATGGATGGGTGGAGGCATGGAAAGCCAGTTGGTTGGATGAATGTATGGATTGATGGATATATGGTAGGATGGAAAGGTGGATGGACAGATGGATGGATGAATGGATACTGTATTTGAGTAGAACACAATAATAAATCTAAAACTTATAAATAATAAGCTTAAACTTAATAATAATTTCTTAAAAGGTTTCACTAGGTCATTTTGAATGAAAGCATTCTGGTTCAGCACAAACACTAGTCAGTAACCTTGTGTGCGTGTGTGTGTGCGTGTGTGTGTGTGTTCATCAGGATGGCTTTACCCCTCTTGCTGTGGCTCTTCAGCAGGGCCATGAGAACGTGGTGGCCCTGCTCATCAACCACGGTACTAAGGGCAAGGTCCGCCTTCCTGCACTTCACATCGCTGCCAGAAACGATGACACAAGAACCGCAGCCGTCCTGCTGCAGAACGACCCCAACCCTGACGTCCTCAGCAAGGTTTGACTGAAATGTTCACTCATTTAGTGGAATCTTGAGTACTGTATGCAGTCCATCACTGGCGTCACAGTCTCTGTTAAATCAGTGTTCTCATAAAAGACACTAAATCTAATAATAATTGGTGTAGAAACTAAGTCTGTTTCCCAGTACAGTGGTACCCCGAGATACGAAATGAATCCATTCCAGGGTGACCTTCGGATCTCGAACATTTCATATCTCAAAGCAAGTTTTACATGTAACACCTAATCCGTGCAACAGCTCTCAAAAACAACAGTAGAAGTAGATGAAAAAATGGAAAACCAGAGAACAATCAAGTAACGTTTCTTCAATCCTTAAATCTACACATTGTTAATGTAATAAATGATAATAAATGAGAATAAAACTAAATAAAATAAATACAAAATAATATGTACACAAATACCTTACCTTGCGAGTGAAGCGATGTGTCGGAAGAGGTGGAACGTATGGCAGAAAGCATTACGGCACCACGAATGAAAGTTAAATTTCTCAAGATATTTCTTGACTAGATTAGAACTCTTGATAGAGCAGAACTCTTGGTGTTTTTCGTATCTTGGAATTTTTTTCGAATCTTTCGTAAGCAAAATATTTCTCGCAAGACCTTTCGTATCTCAAACATTTCGTAACTCGAAGCATTCGTATCTTGGGGTACCACTGTATTTGTTTTCAGGGAGCTCCAAACCCCGAAGCCCCAGCCACTTACCAGTCATTTCAAGTGCTCACCTCCCTGCCCATTTCCATGCAGAGCTAGCACACAGGCCCAGAAGGGAAGAAAACTCTGCTTTGCCACAGAAAAGATTTAAGTTGGTTAAATTTAAAAGGTTAAATCTGTACCACCCATTTAAATCATATCACCCATCCCCAATTTGCCCTCATCACGGCAATAACTTCATTTGAATTATGGTTGACTCTTCCTATGATGATTTCCAGACAGGCTTCACTCCGCTTCACATCGCAGCACATTATGAAAACCTCAATGTCGCTCAGCTGCTCCTCAACCGGGGCGCTGATGTCAACTTCACACCCAAGGTCTGTTCTACTGAAAGTAGACTTAGCGACTCTCTCTTCCTGATAGCTTTTCACCAATGGCCTTCTCTTTCAGAACGGGATCACACCGCTACACATCGCATCTCGCAGAGGAAACGTGATCATGGTCCGACTCCTGCTCGACAGAGGAGCGAAGATTGATGCCAAGACAAAGGTATGGCAGAAAAGTGACGAACCAAAGAAGAGTTCATTCTTGTGCTGTGAATAAAACAGAGATTAGAAATAAAAGTTTTACTGTACAACACACGTATTTGGCTGAAGATGACAATAACGTCTGCACTTTAAAGAATCACAACACCCCTGAGACTCAGAATGTGGTGTCACACCTCTTTTTAGAAAAACCCTGGGAAAAGGGGTGTGGTCAGCCATGAATTAATGAGATAACAGGGAGCACTTTTTTAGAACTTTTTTTAGAAATAGACAAGTATGAACCACTGCTTAGTTTCACAGACTGTGTTAGTGTTACACAGAGCTGTGCGGAAATGGAGGATTTGCTCAGATTCTCCTCTGATTATGATCTCTGGTGATCATTGTTTACAGCAAAATCAAACAGCTGCCCTGAAATAATATTTCTGTCTGTAAACTATAATTATTGGATGGTAATCGGGCGAAAGGGCTTTTTGAGATTATACACTCACCGGTCCCATATCAATAGCATGCTTAAAATAACATACTGTTTAAAGCCCCGTCCATTTCAAGACAACATGACCCACTTCCAGGTAAAATCCCACCCACATCCGGGTTAGGCCCCGCCCACTCAGAGTACAGATACAGATAGTTCATATGGTTAACAGATATAGATAATGCTGTACTCGCTCATCCCTCGTGATTACCCTAAATAAATCACTTTCATTTTCTTTCTTTCAGAAGAAAAGGATGCTGGTATTTAAACTAGAACACAAGTGCCTTCTCCATTAATGCCCTTTTCATCCTTTGAGAAGCCCTTTTTAATCATTTGTTTTTGAAACAGGACGAACTGACTCCCCTTCACTGTGCTGCCAGGAATGGTCATGTGAGAATCATTGAGATCCTTTTGGACCAAGGAGCTCCAATACAGGCCAAGACCAAAGTAAGCATCAAAACAACTGCTGATGGTTATGGAATGGTTTGTTTGTTTATGATGGAGATGAAAACAATTTAAAAACAGGAACATTCCTGAATCTCGAATTTGATGATGTACACTAGATTAACTCAAGGATTAAACAAGTGCTGGTTGTATTATTAGAATATCCTGAAAAAGTTTCAGTAATTCCATTATAAAATATATATATATAAATTTATTTCACACAGACTGATATATTTCCCTTAATGTTGATGATTATAACTGACAACTAATGAAAATCCCTAATTCTATGTCTCAGTAAATGTGATTCACATGTGTTACACTCTAATCAGAGAATGAACTAAAAACCCCACATAATCATCGGGAAATCTGCAGACTTGACAGTTGCCCAAAAGACAACCATTGGCAACTTGCACAAGGAGGGCAAAAGGTTGCAAAAAAGGCTGTTGTTCACAGAGCTCTGTGAGAGGTAAAGAAAAGAAAAATATTTGGTAGAAAAAAGTGTACAAGCAATAGGGATAAACACACCCCGGGGAGGATTGTGAAACAAAACCCATTCAGAAATGTGGGGGACAATCACTAAAAGTGGACTGCAGCTGGAGTCAGTTCTACATGGGTTTCAGGGATCCTTACATCAACCTACTCTTGAGGAAGAGAGAAAGAATATGGAACTCAAGATCCAAGAGTCTGAAGGAAGAGAGGACATAATCCACATTGCTTGAGGTCCAGCGTAAAATTTCTAGTCAGTGATGGTGTTTTCTGAGGTCCAAGGTCAAAGCAGCCATCTTCTAGGAAGATTCTTCATGCTACCTGCAGCTGACCAACTTTATCGAGGTGCAGATTTCAGGACTTGGCACCTCCACAGAGCTAGCAGTACCCGTATTAAGGACCATGGTATCCCTATTCTTACTTCAAACTCACCTGACTTCAACCCCCAAAAAAGGTAGATGTAATACACTAGATGTAATACACTACAAAGAAGACCGAAAGACCACTATCAGAGCAATCTGGGATCTCAGATACCTGAACAGTGGCACATATTTATGCTTTTCTTAAATATTATGCTAATCAGATACAGATTTTTGGGTTTTCATTAGAGATCAGTTATATTCATTAATATTAGATAGATAAACACTTTAAATAAGTCAGTCTTTGTGGAGTTAATGTATACAGACCTTCCCAGATGTGAAGGGGACACTCATACTAATCGTCCAACACAGCGGTGTGCAGTTATAAACTGCCAGCCTTTATCTGCTCAGCGACTGCCCATTCATCTTCTCCCGCTTATCCGTGACCGGGTCGCGGGGTAGCAGTCTAACCAGGGACGCCCAGATTTCCCTCTCCACATACACTTATTACAGTTCCTCGGGAGGGACCACGAGGGATTCCCAGGCCAGCTCAGAGACTGTACCCCTTTTATTGCAGGGAGTGCCAAAATGTCAACTGTATGTGTCCGCATGATGTTCCAATGCATTATCCACCCGCTCACCATAACTGTCCAGATACTCAGAAACCCCTTCTTTGGCTGAGCCCTGACTGCATTATCCTGTGAAAGCGAGCGCTGGGAGTCACTCTCGAAGACGTACAGCAGATACCTAAGCGTGCCTTGGGACAGAGCGTTGCCATGCATGGACTCTGCCCTCATTAAACAGCAGCTGTCCTTTAAAGATACAATCCACCACATTCAAGCGAAGAACAAACTTCGCCCATGCTCTTTTAATAGACACAAGGCTCTTTACCAGGGGCAGTTTGTTGACTGACAAGGCACACAAACAGATCTGGGCTCTCTGAATTGTGCTGGAATGCCATTATCTTCAGTGGTGAGTGCTCTCAATTGTCTTCGTCGCAGTAGTTGTAGGTGTACAACTGTGAAGGCAAACAAGAAGGGTAAATGTAAGGCATTCTATACATTTCCCTGCACAGTGAAACAATGCGCTTTCATTGGCCCGTTGTAATTGGCTTTTCCTCCTCACCAACGACACGTCTTTTACTCTACGTCTTTTGGCTGTTTATTTTTTTGTTCTTTTCTTTTTCTGCTGATGATCTGCGCTCCCCCTGCAGTGCCTGTGCCCCCCCCCCACCACCACCACTGGGTTTATTGAATAATCTAAATTCCCCTTAGGTGTGAATGTGTGAGTGAATGTAGCCCTGCGTTGGACTGGCGACCTAATTAGGGTGTACCCCTGCCACTCGCCCAATGTGCACTACAGATCTGGCATCGGCACTGGTAGACCCCCGTGACCCCAAAAAGGGAATAAACGGGTTGGAAAATGAATAAATAACAATGAATTATAAATGTTTGCAAGTGTTCAATATACTGTAAGCACTATTACAGGGCCCAACATTCAAAAAGCTATATCAACTAAACTTGGCAGGTAGGAAAATGGACCCATTGGATTGTAGGTAAAATGATCTAAAACGACCCTATTAAGAGGTTTATAAACTTTGACCTTAAGGTGGTTTTAACATATGTTAAAGCTGGCAAAATTTACTATAATTTTCCTAAATGTAATTATATATTTCTATAACCAGGTGGCACTACCATGAACATTGTACAAATTCAGCATTATGGTCCGAATCAATGTTACGGTGAACAGATATAGAACTTTAAGGCAAAAGGCATTTTTTCTACTGCCTGACCCCTAGGAGGCACTGTGCTGAAACTCGGCAAGTTTGCTCCACCAAGTTTGCTGTGGATATACTTAAGGATTAGTGAGATAAAGCCTTAAGACCATTTTGGTTCACATACTATTCATAAATGCTTTGTCAAAACAACTGGAATTCCATAACTTTTAGTATCATTAGAAGATGATCTGGGACAAGGAGGTGTTTGTGTAAGTGGGTTTTTAGGATAATTCAAAATGGCGGCAAATTGTCATAACGTACAATGACATCATATACTCCATTGGAATTGGCCTGAGCCGAGGATTATTATTTTAATAGCATAAGCATAAGTGCAAATTTGGACTAGTGGTGGTGCCATAGACTTTGAGTTAGAGGCTCCAGATTGGGTCAGATTACTTATAATGGGCAACTGCAAGCGGTTCATAGGAAGAGGAAGAATAATACGAAGAAACAGAACAAACAATAGGCCTCTAATAAAAACAAAACATCATATTTTAACGGCCGGGATCAATAGTTACTAACAGTAAGATGATTAACCCTCACATGAAGAACATTCTCTGCACAGAATGGGTTGTCTCCGATCCACATGGCATCTCAGGGGGATCATCTGGACTGCATCAGACAGCTCTTACAATACAACGCTGAGATCGATGACATCACACTTGACCACCTGACTCCTCTGCATGTGGCAGCACATTGTGGCCACCACCGGGTGGCAAAGGTGCTGCTGGATAAAGGAGCCAAACCCAACACTCGTGCACTGGTTAGTACTTTGCGATATGGAATGGTTCTGTGGTCAAAACTTGATGGAACTATCTTTTAGCCAATCAGAAGATAGCATGCAGTCGTTGTAGTTTTTATTTGACGTGTACATGTTTAATGACGTAAATGTTTGTCCTCTCATGAATAGAATGGATTCACTCCACTTCATATAGCCTGTAAGAAGAACCACATTCGAGTAATGGACCTGCTTTTAAAACATTCTGCTTCCCTCGAGGCTGTAACAGAGGTGAGCAACAGTACTAAAACTAGGATTTCATTAGATCTAATATTTATGAATGACATCTTACTTCGTCATTGTGTCCAACAGTCTGGCTTGACCCCACTGCACGTGTCCTCTTTCATGGGCCATCTGAACATAGTAAAGATACTGATGCAAAAAGGAGCTTCACCTCATGCCTCAAATGTGGTAAGTTAATGGTCACCAAGTATCCTTTATGGTTCATTCTTGCTGATTATGTTTACTTCTAAAAATCCCCCAGAAACCCAGTAAACGAATCATTAAGCCAGTCTCCGATATTGAAAGAACAATTGTTAAATTCTACCGCTCTCACGTGCAGTCCCCTCTACTAGAAAAATACAGAAGACAAATGTTAACCCAAAAACTCTGTTTGTTTCTGTAGAAAGTGGAAACCCCTCTGCACATGGCATCTCGAGCAGGCCACTGTGAAGTTGCAGAGTTCCTCTTGCAAAATGCAGCTCCAGTCGATGCCAAAGCAAAGGTATAGAAAGACAAATGAGGTTTAATATTTATCGCCATACATTGGAACCCATAATTTATTCCCATAATTGACTAATCAGATAACGAAAGACAATCGTATAATTGCTTTTACAATGAACACAACATTTTAATAGTGTCTGTTCAGAGTTAAGGATGAAACTGATTGAAAAAGTAATACTTTTTTTGAGCTTGCACAGTAAATACCAGGAAAAGTTCATTGTAGATGATTAAATGTTGTAATTCAGCAGGGCATTGCTAAGTATATTTGGGTTAATGCTGTTGTTGACCACTGGAATCCCATAGAAAACAAGGGTAGAGGGAACCCTTCGTTCTCTTTCAGTCGGTTCCGGAAACTGATGTCGGATGGAAAACCAACTGAATGGGAGCGAATTCCATGAGAGACCCGAGCCGAACTCTGTATAACGGGTAAATTAATTCGCGTTCTGAGGTGCCGAGAGGTTAGTGGGTTCGGCTCCTCTGAAAATCCCAGAATGAGTGTAGGTTACGCCCGGCTTTTGTACCTGGCTGATTGCTAATCACCTAAGCCCGCAAATTAATTTGCCCGTTAATTTGCCAATTTGGCTCTAGTTTCTCATGGAATTCGCTCCCATTAAGAAGGTTTTCCATCCGACATATGTCTCCATTCCCTCTTCAGGGCAAGTGGAGTTACGTAAGTAACCTAGACGCTATGAACCGAATCTTTAGAATATGTCAGAAACACTTTCTGGGATTCATTAATCCAGTCAGATATGGCCCAGGCAGGAGTTTACTCTTAGCTGTGTGATTGTTTATGTACAATACATACTTCTGTTGTTGTTTGTGGCCAACCCTTAGGATGACCAGACCCCGCTGCACTGTTCTGCTCGCATGGGTCATGATGCAATGGTTAAGCTTCTGCTGGAGCACAAGGCTAATGCTAACTCCAGCACCACCGCGGGACACACTCCGCTGCATATCGCCGCTCGTGAGGGACACACGCACACCGCCAGCATACTTCTAGACACCAATGCTCAACTCACCAAGATGACCAAGGTAAAGGGGACACAAAAGAAAACATATTTCTTTCCTCTGTATTGAATAGGTTGATTAAGGGGTGCAAGTGTGTAACTAAAAGCCTGTACACACCGATCCAAATTTTCAATCCAAAGTTTTGTGCGACAAAGTGCCTCAATTGAGAACCATGGGTGCCAACTGGAGTTCACACATCTTACAGATTGATGTCAGTGAAAAAGAGTTTTGGATTCCTGTATCAGATTGGTTTTGAACAATGACCAATGAAAGCAGGCTCTATTAATGACATGAGCAGAACATAAAAGAACCTCTTGGTGGCGCTCATCTCACAATTTCATAGCGAAATTGGAATAGGAAAGAAATAGCATGCCTTAAGTGGATTGGCCTTAAGTGACACATCTTGTACCACAGCTAAAACAAGGGTCCAGATTCCCACACACTCATGGTCTACTCTAAATGCTCCTCAGGTCTTTGTTTCACCAGAACCACGATATCCCCAGAAGTTTAATCTCCACAGCTGGATTGTACGATATCCACTAGAACCCAATACTTGTTAACCAGTAGACATGGTTGGGCTGCAAGGTCACCAGCATGTTTCTGCCTCATGCCTCAATTCTCCCGATTTGTGTATTGTCTAGCAGCAATAAGTGCTACAGTTAGGCACTGCGTGTTCTCTATTTAATTTGAGAACTAGATTCCCATCTCTGTTTGAGTTGGTGGTTTTTGGTAATTGTCAAACACTAGAGAATGCTGTTTGACAATGCTCTGGGCCTAAACATGCTTGCAGACTAAAAGAGACAATGTTGCAATTCATCACTAGAGACTAGCGGAGCTGTCGCTAGAGGGCGTACTCCTGTTTAGTCGCTTATCACAGTAGTGGATAAGCAATGTGACATATGTCATCAACAATTCCACTATTTTCCCCGTTTAAAATTACGAGGGAAATGTACATTTGTATGTAAACACTGCAGTCATCGATCGTGAACTAGGAACATAGTGTGCTTTTTTTGCATTGCGGCTTTGTATGTGTGGCAAAAGTGTAAACACAAAACTCAATGGTTTCACGAAATAAGCCTCTCCTGGAGTCAGCATGGCGAGTGCCACTGGTGCAGGAGTCGGGGAATCAGGTTTCAGCAGTCGAGGAATCACATGGAAAACACTTCCCTTCTATTGGATGTAGCTCACGATGCTCGATTCTCATTAGTACAAAGTTCAGCACTTTTTTTTACTTTCATCACTGGCCACGCCCACAAGCTGTCGAGAGTGGTCATTCACTCTGTCGTCGCTGGAAGTCACCTGTCTTCAATGAAAATTAATGGTAGTGACAATCTCCTTTTCGCCGCTCGTCTCTTTTGGTTTGTACGTGGCTTAACCATGCTGTGCCCCAGTGTTGCAGGTGGATGCTACTCGACTTGTCCCAACTCTCGCTTCAGCCCATTAGCTCCCATACTCCATGCAACCTGCAGTAATGGCCATAGAATCAAAAGTGACTTCTTACCATTCCCAAGTGCTTTCGCAAGACCAGGAGTGTGGCTGAATACATTTCAGAACAATATGGGTGTTTGTGGTGTTGTCGTGGAGTTACTTGGAAGTTGTTAAATAAGCAGTGGTGTGCACAAACCAAGTACTTGAGTTAAAGAAGAGATACGCTCTGTAAAATATTACTAGTAAATATTACGAGTAAAAGTACAACAGTATTTGCCTTAAAATGTACTTTAGTATCCAAAGTACTGTGATGTATTATGGTTATGTTATACCATTATCATTTTTCTCAAGACTCTTACTTAAATAATATGTGAAAAGACTCTTATGAAGTTGACACTTGTTTAAATGATCATGAGGTCAAAAGCTTGAATTCAAATTTTCCTTTAGAATCAAATGAAATATCATGATTTCAGAGCAGGCATTTTAAAATTGCAAGTATATTTTAAACATAGTTGCAAGTTCAAATTTAATAAAACATTTTTTTGAATGTTTAAATTATTAAACACAGTTTCACAAGATTGCCGCAGCAGAAACGAGTTTCTTCCATTGTTTATTTAGGCACAGGAATAAAACGCTGCTGTCGAACTGACACTGAACTACATTGGCGCTAAGTAGATACCACCAAGCAGCAACAATTCAAAACAGAGCGTTCTGTACCCTGATTGATGGCATGACCAATTAAGTTTTCTTATCTACTCATAAATAAAAAGGAATTACTGATTCCGCAAAATGTAGTTGAGTACATAGTAAGATATTTGACTTTGAAATGTTGTGAAGTTAATGTAAAAAGTCTCCCCAAACTAAAATACTCGAGTAAAGTACAGATACTTGAAAAGCTTCTTTATTCAAGCAAATTACTGATCAGAATAAGAATATTCTCAAGAAAATGTAAGTTTTTCCAAATTATTTTTTCAAAATATGCTAAATAATCTATACTCTAAAAGTCTAAACTAGATAATTCTTTTTAAAATGAGAAAAATCAAGATTTCCATTTTTGCAGTGTGCTCTCTGACACTGAGCTTCCAGAGCATTAAATGTGTTTTTAAAATCCCTGTGTTTGTTTCTTTACACAGAAAGGTTTCACTCCTCTTCATATCACAGCCAAGTATGGGAAGGAGGATGTGGCAGTGCTGCTTTTGGACAGAGGAGCAAACCCAAACGCTGCTGGAAAAGTATAAATCAACTGTTTTAAAGTCCACCTAATTACAATAACAATAGTTGTTGTTGTTTTTTTTTCAGTCAAAAAAGGAATCTTTCTAGTACTGTTTTCCATTGTTGTTTTCATACACCTTTCACATAAGAGGGGTATACAGGGTGGAACTGGCTGTCCCAAAGTCTGATATGCCACCCCAGATTTCCCCCATCTTACTTGGCTGGAAATGGGTTAAATGGTTAGAAAGTGACCATTGTTTGATCTCATTAGATCCTACTCTTAACTCACTCCAACACTCAGAAACACTGTATCGCTTCACATCCGCTTGGAAACAGAAGCTTTCAGTCTATATTTTTAGCACCACACCACACATGGATGATGGAAGATGAAGGTTTACAACAGGTGAAGTGAGCTAGCACAAGTGAACCCAAAATGTAGGAGAATGACCAGGGCAACCAAACTTTTTACCACAACAACCAAATTCCCAGAACTGCATTTCAGCTTTGGAAAATGATAAAGACAGAGGAGACATTATATTTTGTTGCTTACCACTCCATAGCAACCTTTACTATAGTAACCAATTTGGCATATCACTCTTTCAGCTAAGAAAAATCATAGAGACCTGGGGGTTGGTTTATATTATTCATATTGGAGTGGAGAACTTTGTCCTCAGTAGCAACCAAAAATTCTACCTTGGGAACCATTCCATTTTGCTAATAAAAATACTGAATAATGAAATGGCTCTTTTACAAACCAACATTAAAGTTTGTGCACAAGCTTTAGTCCTCCAGATATTGAAAAAGAATTTCTCATGTCCACTCAAGAATCACAAATCTAGCTTAAATGTTTTCACACAAAACAATGATTTGCATAATTCCCTAGTTTGCCAACTGTCCATCCAATTCAATTAAACCAGTCCAACATACAATAAAACCATAACACCATGGACAATGTTTCTTTATTCTCCTTTATTTCAAAACCGAACAAAGGCAGTGAAGTTATTACATTGTGGATAAAATATTGATTTACTGATTGATTTTTGGCCACAAGGGAATTGTGTGTGAGGGAACTAAAACAAATACTTCTTATAAAAGTTGTATGAAACTAAATTTTCACATTCTGAGGCTAAGACATGGTCTTGATGTTCTGTGAGATGTTGGTGAAAAAGAGCCCGTAGTGTCATTAAGAAGTTGATGCATTGTGATGTTTTTCCTGGTCTGCAGGCTGGACTCACACCTCTGCATGTGGCTGTTCATCATAATAATCTGGACCTGGTGAATCTTCTGCTCAGTAAAGGGGCATCTCCACACAGTGCCGCTCGAGTAAGATGCTTTAAACACATCCCAGTAACTTGCAATAGTTAATTACTGAAGGTGATTTTTGACGGAAGTCATTAATGAAAATAAAAAAATTACTGTAACAGTACACTCAATGGGTCAGTGTTTCCTCGGAGACCCCCTTCCCCATCCCATCTACTTGTGCTTTTACAGTGTAACCGGACAACATAACCCTGCATTGGGTCTGCCTCCTCCTGAGGCATGGCTTGCAGGCTCACTGTTTCCTAAAGGGAGCAATGGGACCCTTGTGCAGAAAGTCAACTAAATTCCAAGCAGGAATCATTGAGAGAGTCCTCCACAGATATGAAGGCTCCACAGGTTCTGGGTGCCGGTTACAAGTGAGATCAGCATTGGGGAACCTTACTAGCCTTTCACACTGGGTTCCAGGATCCGTTTCTTAGTATACTTGACTGCGGGTACGGCTGTTTTGTGGAGGAAAGTGTGGGGGATTTCCAATGATGAAACTCACCCTAAAGTCGCCCTTCTGCCTGCTTCATGATTGTGGAGAGAGAATTGTGACGGAGCAACACAAAAGATGCCATCTAGAGAAACAGGTTCATTCAATTCTTGTTCATGTTCGGATGCATGATTACCTGGTTTAGTTTGCTCCTGGAACTTAAATGTGCAGCCAAAGGTTTGTGCTGCAGAATTTGGTTCATCTTATTTGATGGAAGGCAGTTTCTGTGTCTTTGGCAGCATCTCCTTTTATGCAAAGTGCAAAGTGGAAGCAGCTAGACCCTCCACTGAGTAAGCCTTTACCATCACTTAATTATTTCCTAGCTGCCCCTATTTCTAGGATAGCTGAGAGTTTAAGCTCAAGGACCTAGAAGTGCCTTCCAGTGTGTTATGAATTCTTATGCATTCCCAGGAAAACAATTAAGGTGTCTGTGGGATTTTTATCGCAGTGCAAGCATGGTGCACAAGGTGCTTAAGAAAAGAATGGTGATTGGTGGCGAACGCGCACTGGGTCTTCGGTGGCGGTGTGGGCTGGTGCTGGTGATCGTGGTACATCCAAGTGGAGTGGTGAGGGAATCATCCAGTCAAGGCTCAGCTGCTCTCTGTGGGAAAGGAGGCAGAGGAAAATGATGATCAATCGTCTCTCGGAGTTCAATGCTTGTTGTCTCTGGGTTGCTGTTCTCCTTTTATTCTCCTTCCACTGAGTGGAGTCAGGTGTGCCTGGGCCGCGCTGATAGTGTCCATTCCAATCCATGCTCAGAAAGGACACACGACTTGGAGACACAGTCACACTACATATGCAGGCAGCCTGAATAAGCATAGGGTAAGCATCAAGTTGGTGCTTGTGCCCTACGAAGAGAGTTTCAAGCATTTGCTCTCCCATCACCAGCAACACATACTTATGTGTGGTGTACCATTTACTTACCAAACACTAGCTTTATCCAATTCCCACCATCTTTAGAAATTATGAGCCCTAACTGACACAATCTAGAGATTATTCAAATGAACTGTCATGAGGCACTCTACCAAGTGCTAATACAATAGAAACCATGGCTAAAAGTTGTCCATCCCCTTTATTCCATGGTTTTCTTGCCAACATAAACATAATAAAGACTAGAAAAAAATGAGTTAATTTAAGTATGAAAGATGCAAAGTTCTGGACAATTATCGTTTCAGGGTTAAAGAATTGTGTGACAAACTTTATCAGAGACCATTTAACACAACAGCACTTAAATTTAAAAGCCTGCACAGTGCCCCGTGTGGCTGGTTTTGTGTCTGTCAGTCTAGCTTTAGAGGAGACCAACGACTGTGCTCCACAAAACATTCTTTTGCATAATCAATGTCGGTATATGTCTATGAAAACTGTAAAATAATCCTAGTTCAGTGAATCTGGAAAAGCTTGCTGCTGCCGTCTCACTCTCAAACAAACAAATTGCTCAGACGAACCATGGTTATCTCCAGAGACAAGCCTCTATTTCACCCTCTGCATCTATTTCTCTCGAGGCAATCTAAGCGCATCACATGACCGCGCATCAGAGAGCACGAACCCGAGTCGAGCAGTTACAGTTACAGGGTGTTTGGATGCAATGGGCAAAGACCTTCATTTATAGCTTGCTGAGGTACTGATGGCCCACTGGGGAGATACAGCTGTGTTTTAGAAAATGTTTTTATTCGTTGTTAGAGATGGTTTGACCTGCTTGCATTAAGTCCTACAGTCCAGTCATTCGAGTGATGCTGGGGTGTCCAACTGATCAGGAACTTTTATTTACCCTAACTGTTAAAAAGACTTTTCAGAGTTTATCCTACGAGTGCAATAGTAAGTTATTATGTGAGTGTTTTTACTGCTTTCAGGATTTTTGCTTTAGAAATCAGAACACTACAAAATGATCATCTCAAAACTTTTTTATTCCATTTTTTTTCCCCCAGAACGGCTATACCCCGCTCCACATTGCATCCAAACAGAATCAGGTGGATGTTGCGAGCAGCTTACTACAGCATGGAGCATCTGCCAATGCTGAGTCACTGCAAGGGGTAACTTCACTACACCTGGCATCACAGGAGGGACAACCTGACATGGTTCTCCTGCTAATCTCAAAGCAGGCCAACGTAAACCTGGGCAATAAGGTAAACTGATTAATTTTCCCAGGATTTTGAAGATTTAAAGATTTAGGTCATTATCTGGTTAAGGATATCTCTAGAGATTTGAGAGTTTTGGATCAATGCCATAGTGATTTCAAAGATGCAGAAATGCCATTCAAACTTTGAATCCTGTTGATTCCCCTCAATATTTTGGAATCGTTTCTATCATCCCTTCCTTTTTTATGACATCAAAGAGGTGGTTGATGGGTCCTTGTTCAGTCAAATTTGAGGAAAACTGAAGTTGACTTACCAATTGTATTCAGACAGACCATGGCATTCATTTTTATTCGACAAATTCCTATGGCTTTCTTTAAACAGAGTACACTTTTTATATATTTCTCCAAATAAAATGGTGGGGGTCCTTGGTATGCAATGATTTTGTTTTGGGGCGGCATGGCGGCACAGTGGGTTGGACTGCAGCCTCGTAAGTAAGTAGTAAGATTATTTCTGGTTCGAGGCAAGTCCTGAGGGGAGTTTGCATGTTTTCGCCGTGCTTCTGTTGGTTTCCTCCGGGAACTTTGGTTTCCTGCCCTATGATGTGGGTGTGCCCCGGCTTTCACCCAAAGTGTGATTCCTTTGGATTCACACCAGCAGAATCCCATGACCCTAAAAAGTAAAAAGATAAAAGGTAAATGTAAAGAAAAAAGAATCTTATTTTTAAGGTTTCGATGCCATTCAATTTCGATAAGCTATAAATATGTCATTTAAAATGTTAGTTTTGCAAACATTAGATCCATATTTTGATATAAATGCTGGTGACTGAAATACACTATTTCAGTTTATTACTGAAATACACATCTACATTAATCATAGGGTGCACACATTTTTTTATTTTTAAACAATATTTATTATAACGAGAGGTGAATATTCATATCTTTTAAGAATCAATTCTGGGATTTCCCGAATCAATATTGTTTCGTTAAGATCGGTTAAAATCTGAGAATCTATATTTTTTATCCAGTGCTAAAAGATATTACGCCTTTTTTCTCTTTTTGCCAATCATTTAACCCATTAAGATGAACAAACTAATGGCTACTGCCGCCCAAGTCATGTGATTAGTTTGTCAAGGCACTCTAAAAATAAACAATGGCAGATATGAGATGGAAATGATGTGTAATTTAGTAACTTGCAAATCTAAATGTCTCTCTTCAGAACGGACTGACTCCACTTCATCTAGTGGCTCAGGAAGGGCACGTTGGGATCTCTGATATCCTGGTGAAACACGGGGCATCTGTTTATGCTGCCACTAGGGTAAAACTCAGATCTATCTACACATCTAATCCATGTTCAAATTCTCAGTAGTTCAGTGAACATTCAGGGAACTGTTTCCACTCATAAAACCCTCCAGAAAATGTAAATGTGCTTGGGATAGATCTTTTTTTTTATAATAAATCTGGATTATTTTTTTTTTATTCTTTCCAGATGGGTTACACCCCGCTTCATGTTGCTTCCCATTATGGAAACGTCAAGATGGTAAAGTTCCTCTTGCAGCAACAGGCCAATGTGAACAGCAAAACCAGGGTAAGTGATGTCTTTGTCATATATTAAATATATTTTTTGATCTGAGCCTGCTGTTAGTGTTGGATGAAATGGAAGAAAGTTTGAAGAAATAAATGTGGTTTGTATCCGGTGGTTTAGTCTGGCTTTGCGCTGTGCTCCCGGGTCCTGGCTCTCTACTCTCCCATTAACAGAAAATGATAGAAAGTGCTGAAACTTTGATTATTTCACATCAAAGACACTTTATTTGAGTTTTAAATCAGGGAAACATTATATGTAAATTACCAATAATGTGTCATAATAAAAGTTAGAGTCAAGGTTTCCTTAAAGAAATAAAGTTTATAAAGTGAAATGTGCCGTTCTCTAACACAAGTTAGAGTAGAAACCCCTCGTGAAACAACGCTTTATAATCGTAATTTTTGGTCACATTGACTTTAATCTTTATTATAAAACATTATTGGTTCATTATATGTACATTATATTGTTACATTATATGATTTTAATGTAAAAATGATCAAAGTTTTAGCGCCTTTTGCCATTGTCTGTCAATCCTAGAATGGAGGTCCAGGACCTGCAAGCACAGTGCAATGTCAGACTTAACAAACGGAGGCAGTAATCAGCTGAAGTGAAACCATCCTAATGAGGTCCTAATAAGCTCCTCCCCAACCTCACAACTGTTATATTGTCTTTTTTTTTCTTAGTTGGGATACACACCGCTCCATCAAGCTGCTCAGCAGGGACACACAGACATTGTGACGCTTCTCCTGAAGCATGGCGCACAACCAAATGAAATGTCGTCTGTAAGAGCGGAAACACTCTCTACTTTGAGGATTAATGTTTCTTTGAATGTTTTACCTCTATTTCTTCTCCTGTAGAATGGCACATCTGCTCTGGCCATCGCCAAGAGACTAGGATACATCTCTGTCATCGATGTCCTCAAACTAGTCACAGAGGAGACCGTTACCATGGTGATCAAGCTCATCGTGAACACAAGCTAAAGTAGACAAACATGATTCTAACAAGAGTGAAAGAGTTTTAGTAATACTATGGCATGTTATTTATATGTGAATTTCAAGCTTTTAGATTTGAAGGATTCCACTCAACCCTAGCCAAAACTACAAATAGCTTAAATTCTATTGTAGGCTTGAAAACTCTTGTTAGAAATTTCTGTTCAGAGTTGAACTTCGTTCATTAGACTTTTCTTTGATGCATAATACATTTCATTAAAAAGCCTTCTAACAATTTCCTTTCAGACCACCACTGAAAAACATCGAATGAGCTTCCCTGAAACTGTAGATGAGATCCTGGACGTGTCAGAAGATGAAGGTAAATTTAGATCTCGTTCATTTTATTCGTAAAAGTAATCCTGTAATTTGTGGTTATACAAACAAAATCTAATGGGAACAATAATCGAATGCAAGGGTTTGATAAATGAGGAAAGCAGAGTGAAAAGGGCTGGAGGCATCTTTTACTGAGTGACGGGAAGGCAGAGAACCACCCAACAAAGTGTTCTGCAAAGCACTTTAAAACAGTAACTAAACTGATCTCTGATCTAAAAAAATCAGGACTTCTCCACAGTTGCATGGTAATCTGAGTTGTTAGAATTGTGTTTCACACTTTAGTCACCTGGAACACTGTGTGTGTAGATTGTAGAAAAATCTGAGATGAAATTTAGCTTAAATCTATCGGTGTATCGGTGGCACTAAACTGCGAAAATGATTAAAAATCGTTGACCTGGCTGACATCGACGTGTACTGTGTGTCTGGACAGTTCACTCTAGCCGCTCTCTAAATGAGGTTTTGTGGGAATAACAGTAAAGAGCATGAGAAAATAATACACTGAGGATAGTTTATTCTCCATCCTCAACCACATCAGCATTGATTTAAAAAGTATATAAACCTGTGCAGTGACTTAACGCTACCAGAGGCTTGACCGAGACCAAGACCCAGCCAAGACCAGAAAGTAATGAGACTAAAACAAGGCCAAGGCATGCTAAGCTGAGACCAAGTCACAACCAATACCAAAAACAAACAAGTGTTAATATTGTTATTTTTTTTAAGAATCTATTAAAAAAACAAATCTGTAAGATTTATGCCCAGGACTACATTTACTGAATTCTATTGATTTAATTTCCCTCAATTAACTACTTCTAAAAAATATTATCACCAGTTTTCACCTACGATCATTTTATGAAAACTTGCTATGTGCCAGGAAGATGTCCATATTAAATAAACGTCTATAAATGTGCATAGAACGTAATGTTTCTTCTTCGTGGAAGTTGTTCAGAAATATTCTTTGTGCTCCTTTGCTGAAAATAAAAACAATATGCTGTTGCTTGTTTTGACAAAATATGTTGCTGATTGGATATATTTGAAAAGAGGCGAAAAAAAGAACCTATAATATTTTTTTATTTAAAGGAAGCGGTCTTGAGCATTACAACAGTAGGTGTTAGAACACCTAGCAGCCAATCAGAATCCATTGGTGCATTCTCTGAGTTGTTTGCAGAAACAAAGACAGATTTCTTTCAGGGAATGGCACTAACCCTTTTATAAATGATAGGGGTGTATAATCTATCGTGGCACAATATGTCGCAATACAAAATTGTCACAATAATATGTATTGTTGACCTACTGGGAGATATCTTCTAGGAGCTGAAGTGTATTTGCTTCTTGGAGTGATGGTGATTCTAGTCACTTCTGAAATTTCTTTACCTCGTCTCCTTGTTTTATGTATTATTTACTAGGAGACAGTTATCATTTACACACATAAATTACATTTAAATGGGAAGGATTATAAAATTCTCTCTCTCTGTCAATAAGAGTAAAGAAGACGACTTAATGCAAACATTAACACTGCCCCTTAGTGGATGGATGGTATAAAATGCTCTGATACAAATGAAACTAGATCCTTTTTATCTTTGTGGTGTCAAAACTTTTACATTTCATTTTTTTCCAATGATTTTTTTCAAATATTGTGATGCATATCGTATCTTGTACATAGTATCGAGGAATGTATCGTATCATGAGCAGAGTGTATCGTTCCTCCCCGACTTTTAAATGATGAAACATTGATTTGATTAATATCTGAGATGAAAAACAATCATTATGATTTGTGAAGATTGTAAAGCTTAAGAACCTCCTGAATTAGTTGCTCTTGGTTTTTCTAGGAATGGCTCCTCTAACATTAGGTATGAACTTCTCTATTTTCTCATGTGTGCAGTGATCATTTTCAATCATTTTTTGTCATTTCACACAAACATTGCCATTGTCCAGAACATGTTTCCATTTAAGGGCTCAAAAAAAACATGTTGTTCATTCTTGGCATGGCCATCTTTCACGGAGGAAGTTATGTTGGTTGTCTCTGATGAAATCCTTTGACTGAGGTGTGTCAAATTTGCATTCCATGGCCTCCTCTGAGAGATGACTGAAAGACCATTGGAAATCCATGTGTGATGGTGTCCTAACTTTTTACTTGCTTTGGGTTCTTTGCCTGAAACAGCTAGAGGCCTAACCACTGGCGCAGATCAGCTGGGCATCATGTAATATCAGCCAGTCTGCAAGATGTGTCAGGAGTCATATGCCTTCTTGTTGAGGGGTTTGGGTGATCTCTGCAATTTTTGAAAAGGTGCGTCTAGGGGTGAAATCCCATAAATGAGAGCAATTTAACATCGAAGATTAAATGGGATGAAATAAAGAACCAATGATTTTAGGGAAATAAGTGCGGGATAAAGTCCAAGATCACAGACAATAAAGGATTTATTTACACAACACCAAAGTGCCATCTTTATTATCCTCTTCGTCATGACGATTGCCATCAGTTTGCAAATTACATCAACTCGCTAATTGGAAATGCAAATTAAATGTAGCCTTACATTTTTTCACTGATTGGATATGCAAATTAAGGAGAGTCTGACATCATCTCTCTGATTGGCAGAAGGAACAGAAAACTGCCATGATCTCACAAACTAACTTAATTCCACAGATGAAGGAGTCACAGAAATGGAAAGAAGGCTGCCAGCTATCAGCAGACGCATGTAAATAAAGCCTGTAACACTCTTCAAGACCTTTACAAGTATGTTGTACAAGATAAGAGACAGGCAAGAGTGTTTTTAAGGACATTTGGAGGCTACCAGTTCCCAAAGCCCTTTGAATAGTAGTTTAGAGCTAGTACATGCGAGTCTGTGATTACTCACAACCTGGTACCACAAAGTAAAGAAAAACCCATCCCAACTGGAGCGACATGCTTGAATCCACCCAGAAACCACCCAAGTGCAGATCTTTCAATGCTAGCACGCTTGCTGAGGACTTTCCTTCTCTGGAAGATCTCTGAAGAGTCAAGAGCCAGCTCACACCATCACACCCAAAGAGATTCAAAAGGAGTACCACCCTGGTCACTAGGAAAGTAGGCTATGGCTCTTAATGTGTTAATGTAGCTAAGATGGCTGCTCAATTTACCATCCAAAGTATTACTGCTGTCCAAGCTGCTGAACATAGAAATGCACGTATTCTTCTGATCTCAGATGTTAGTTGGTGATGGGGTTCTATCTTAACTTTTCTTCCATCAGTCGCTCAAGGATTTGCTCCATGTTGATGTCTGTTGAGTTCATGGTTGAGATACCGGAAATGTGCAAAGCTTCTCAGAAAATGCTGTGCTACCAAGCTGACAAATTACCGGTCTTGCTGCCCACGTCTCAGCTGATTTTGTTAGTAATGATATTTTACTAACAAGCATGTAAAAATTGTTCAGTGTGAGCTCTTCAAACAATAAAGCGATCTATCTCATTTTCATGTCATCACCCCATTAAACCGACATGTATTCATTCCAAATATAATCTAAGAAATGACATAATTACCCTCAGTAATTGTTGCAAATAGCATCCATTTATAGCATTTCATTATGTTTCCTTTTAAAACAGAAATGTAACTGTACCATGACATCAGTAAGGACTAGGATTAAAGTGCCTAAATAATGCTTTTTTACATTCATTCTACACTTATAAAAATAAAGGTACCAAAAAAGGTCAATATAGATATGGTAATCATATTTAGTTTTAAAAATTGATTAGCCACATTTATGATAAAGAGGAGAGGTGGTTGTAAAGGTCATTTTTCAAGATGTATATGGGCGACCTATTGTTGCAACTGATGGTAATAGCTCTTTAGGGACTAGAGCCCAAGCTTATTATTTCTAGCAAACGATTATATACAATTAACCTAAAAATGTTAAAGAGTCGTCCCTCACACCACATGGTCCTGGATCAGTTGTGTGACCTTTACAAAAGTCACGTTTCATGAGAAGTTGATTAATTTCAGTAATTCCATTCAATAAGTGAAAGTTGTATAATTTCTACATTCATGTAACACAGCCTGATATATTTCAAGTGTTTATTTCCTTTCATTTAAGAGTTTATGATTGCAAACACCAAAAGCAGTATCTCTGGAAATTTGAATATCACTTAAGAACATTACATACTGCATTGACATTGGACGTCAGAAAACACAGTGGACCAACATCAGCAGTTGTCAATCACTGGTTTTGAGAACTATGCCGTGCCACTCCTCTTTTTCTCCAAACTCTGGACCAAATGAAATGCAAATGTACCTTCATCAGAGAACATAACTTTGGCGCACTCAGCAGCAGTTCAATTCGTTTTGTCTTTAGCCCAGACGCTATCTCTTGTTCAAGAGTGGCTTGACACAAAGAGTGCAACAGCTGTATCCCCCCCCACATTTGGGTTTTGTTTCACAATCCTCTCCATGGAGTGGTCATACATTATACAAGCTTTACTTTTTTAATTGAAATCCTAAAAGATATATACTTTTTATAATTATTTGACCAGTACTTGTAAAAGTTATCTCTTTTATGCAGGGAACATGTATGTTTCTTTCTTTCATTCGTTTTTCTTTTCACTTTTCCATGCGGCAGGCGAGGAGCTCCTGGGAAACGACGGCGACAGGTATATGAAGATGGAGGACAGAAAGGACCCTTATGAAGATTTCCTTTCCCCCACGAAAGTTCTAGAGTAATGAAACTGAAAATCTTGCAGATATAATGTCTTGGTTACATTCAAAGCCGCCATTCTCTGATGTAGGACGCAGAGGGCGCCATGTTGAAACACACGATTCAACTCAGCCACACCATATATACTTTTCCTTCTTAAACTCTTGGCTATCCATAAGTGACACAAAATCACGGCAACTAGAAGCACATGATCTTCCCATCCTCTTTAAATAATCACTAATTACTATTGAAAAAATCACTATTGTAACTCTTCTGTTTATCACCAGTACAGGATTGATAACTCTCACTTGTCATGTAGAGTCGACAAAGTAGGAATTACGTCAAATTTTACGTAACATAGAATTAGGGCTATGTTAAAAACCCAATTTTTTCCCCACAACAATTCTGATTTAAGATTTAAATAAATATTTTCCCCCAAACACTTTTTTTTTTAAATAATTTTTGAGGCCACAGCCTTTATTGGTTTTTATTTGACAGAGGACAGTAGAGAGAGACAGGAAGCAAGGTCGAGAGAGAATTGGGTGGGATGGGAAAGATGACAGGCTCAGGACTTGAACCTGCGTCGCCCTGCGCAACTGCGCATACGTCCTGCGCGCTATCTAAGCGGGCGTACTAATGAGGGCATTGTTGTGATTTTACACTGAAAATTAATTTTTCCTTGCTCAGATATGTTTTTCTTTGCAAGAAGAATATTTCATTTACAGATTCCAGTTCACGTGCATGCAACATGTCTTTTTGTGCTCTAAAAATAGGACTTTTTATGCTCATAGTTTTGGCATTAATGTTAAGCCCATAGTAGCATGCACCCTAACACAGCCGGCAAAACTCAAACTCAATGAAACAAACTGATGGAAACGTGACATTTGAGTTATCTGATCAAAAATACATAACACCCTTAATTAAAGCGATTGAAATTGAACACAAACAATATTTTAAAAGCCCCATATTTTAATCCGACCAGAATAGAGATCACACTTTAATCAACTTTTTTCATTTTAATTGGTGTTAAAGTACTGAGTAATAATAGCATTCCTAAACTTTAAAAAGACAGTTCTCCTAACCATTAAGAAATGGTTCCAAAGTGTCATGTTTGTATAGAATAATTAGTTATGATGTCTATAGAGATTGGGTTTTCAGCTGGGTCCTGTCTCCCAACTACTCATAAATATACACTCAAAAATCGTTGTATGAACATGAATTGGAACTACTTTAACCATGTTCTATCTACATATAAAATACGACATTTAGCAATTCCAAAGTCTTTTTGTATGGGGGGGGATTACCCCAGTTAAGCACTGTTCGGGTTCCACATTTAACAAAAACATCTTGACTTGAAATAAAAAATAGAAGTAGATTCAACATTTTACGGTTCCATTTTCCTTTTAATTGTTTGCAGTTGTTGTTACAGGATGACCGCGCAGTTTTCTCATGTTTGTATTATGAATCTGTTTCATGTGTTTCTCAGAAATCACTCTCCATCCATCCCAAAGATCCCATGCGTTTCCCCAGAAACTTTGATGCTAAAAGAACACGAGATGGACCAGGTAACCACCGCCTCCCTCACCCCTACCTTAAATCTACTGCGCTGAGTTTAACTTTGGGGTGGTGTTTAATATACCCTCACCAGCCACTTTATTAGGTACACCTTGCTCGTACTGGGTTTGACCCCTTTTTGCCTTCAGAACTGCCTAAATCCTTTATTGAATAGATTCAACAAGGTACTGGAAGCAAAGGGTTCCTATCTATAAATACTCTATACCCATCTATAATGTACCTCAAAGAGATTGTTCCATATTGATTTACTGCAGATTTGTCAGCTGTACATCCATGATGCAACTCTCTCGGTCCACCACATACCAAAGATGCTCTTTTGGATTAAGATCTGGCCAGTTGGGCAAAGTGGACTCCTTGTCATGTTCCAGAAACCAGTCTGAGATGGTTCGAGGTTTATGACACAGTGTGTTGACCTGCTGGAAGTGGCAATCAGAAGATCATAAAGGGATGGACATGGTCAGCAACAATACTCAGGCATCGACACCATGCTCAGGTGGTGCTAACGGGCCTAAAATGTGCCAAGAAAATATCCCCCACACCATTACACTATCACCACCAGCCTTAACTGTTGATATTAGGCAGGATGCACGCATGCTTTCATCCATCCAAACGTCACAGCAGAAATCAGACCAGGCCTACATGCCAAAATGCACTGAGTTGCCTCCATGTAATTTTCTGATTAGAAATTTGCATTAAAGAGCAGTTGGACAGGTGTACCTAATAAAGTGGCCGGTGAGTGTAGGTCTGTGAACTTTGCTGCATATGTTGGAGCCCTTTGTTTACATGATTTCATATAATAATTTTGTTAAAGTTTACGCCAAGAAAACATAATGGAGGTTGCATTATTCTGTCCATGTTTAACTTTGTGGGATAGTCAGCCTTAAACACTAGCCTGTGAAGCGCATGTGGTACGTACGTGTAATGAAGTAATGTAACTACACCTGCCCTGTCCAGTGAGGCACATTTTCATTGACCTACAGCCACGGGAGTGTTTGTTTATCCGAATCCAATTGTTTTGATGAGTGAGCGAATACTTTTACCAATATTTTCTACATGAGTAAACCAAGAAGCATTTGATGTACAGAAATCAACATGATCTGGGAAATGTATTGTAATGATTCTAGCTGAACAACTGACTGACAAAGGCTCTACTTTTTCTGTTTGCACATGTGCAGCAGCACACTTCACTGCCTTTGGCCAAAGAATACGACGAGGATTCCTTGATTCCCAGCAGCCCAGCCACTGAAACCTCTGACAACGTCAGTCCTGTTGCAAGCCCCATCCACACAGGGTCAGTACACACAACTATAAATAAAGAGCGCTCAGAAGTTCATCAATAAATATTTGACATGCCATCAACAGCACCTTTTGCTCCTACTACAGACATCTGAAACAATTGCAATGCTCATTGAATTATAAGCTGAAAATCTTTGACTAATGAAAAAGGCTTTTAAAATGAATTAAACCCTTGTGTGTTGTCTGGGATGTTTTCAGCAACTTTAGGGTGATTTTTTAATCTAATTTTGGCCACAAGTTTTCCTCTGTTTCATCAAACGTAATGATTTTTGGTGCCAAATCTTATTTTTACGCCTATTTTAAGAAAATGCTTTGAAATTAAAAACTCAAAAATACACTCAGAGCAAATTCACTACCCTTTCATGTTTTAAAGTGCCGTAAGATATTTTTTTGCATAAATCTTTTTAGCTACCTCAGCTCTAATCAAAACTATAAAGTTTTTTTTTTAAATCCAATCCAATCCAATTTTTTTTTAAAATACTACATGATGTCACTGATTTCAGGAGATAAAACAAAAACTAAAAGACTTATTTTCAATATGAACAATAATTGTGGTCTGGATTTTTTTATACCTTTTATCACAGTCTTGGACTTGTAAACCATTAGTAACAACATTGGCGTCTGTGGATTTTTTTATTTGTGTAGCACCAGATTTATATTTTCATTGACTTCGATTATAACAACCTAATTATGTTAATAGTCATAATTAATGATCATGCATTCTTTATTGTTGGTGGTAATTCCTGTTGGGAAGGTAAATATGCAGATTTTTTTCTTCTGATCACCATTAGGAACCTTTAACCATTGAATTTAACAATTAACACATTTGTAAAGACTATCATGTGACTTGCTACAAAATCTCTTGGAATGACTGAAATCACTCAAATCCACACACATACACAAGCACACGCACGCACGCACGCATACTCACGCACACACACATGCACAGACAAATTTGACCATAAAATCTTATACTTTTAATATTGTACTCATTCACCGTTTTACAGATGTTGTTGCATTTTGCTTCATAATAAATTATGTTTAGAAATCTGTTGCAGAATAAATTTCCTCACACAGACAAGGGTTAATGGTTCAAAATTGTGATCAACAGTGAACAGTAATTTTTTTGTCGTTATAGTTGAAGTCAATGGGGCATGAACAATAAATGAGGGAGAAAAAAAAAGAAAATCTGGTTTCACACCAAAACTAAAACTTCATCAATGTCAATGTTACAAGAATTCAAAGACTTTTTTTTTTATCATTTTTTCACATTTAAAATGTCTTTCTTTTTTAAAAAATTTGTGACATTGTGAAGTATTTTGGCAATTAAAAGAAAAAAATCCTGGATTATTGAAAAAAAAATGCAGATTTGTTTTGATTAATTAAAAAAATTAAACTGATGTATATTAAAATATATATATAATAACATATAATTATAGATCTTCGTTCTTAAAATCCATCACATTATTATACACAAGTATTGATGTGCAGTAAACACTGACTTGACACTGAATATATTTATTTATGGCTTTATTTGATCTTTGTTGTTTTTGCAGTTTCCTGGTGAGCTTCATGGTGGATGCTCGAGGCGGTTCCATGAGAGGCAGTCGACACAATGGCCTGCGGGTCATCATTCCCCCTCGGACCTGTGCTGCCCCCACACGCATCACCTGCCGCCTGGTCAAGCCCCAAAAGCTACCTACACCCCCGCCGCTAGTGGAGGGGGAGGGGCTGGCCAGCCGCATAATCTCTCTTGGACCAGCCAGCATGCAATTCTTAGGGTGAAAGATATCTCTTATAGCATTCTTTGTTTCCTTTTATAATTTGAAACGAAGGACAGAATGTTGGGTTTTAAGCACGTTTCTAACTCTCTGGTGATGTTGCAGGCCAGTAATAGTAGAAATCCCTCACTTTGCTGCATTGGGTCGAGGCGATCGTGAACTGGTGGTTCTGAGGAGCGAGAATGGCTCTGTCTGGAAGGAGCATCGCAATCGCTATGGTGACGAGGTGTTGGAGACTATCCTCAATGGCATGGACGAAGGTGTGCGGCTCTAATTTGTGTCATTTTTTTATGTTGACTTGAGAAAGCCAAGATATGAGATACTCTTAAAAGAATGTCAATGTGCATCTACCAGACCCCCAAACTTTCAAATCCCCCTTATCTTGGTTGTTTTAGCTTTAATCATTTCAACACACTTGTAGCTAGTCAAGCTTCTTGTAGCTTCTTCTTCAATTTCTTATTCTTTTGAGTCAAACTTCGGACAGGATTTCTACCTAGAACCTTCAAGCTACTTTGGGCAAGCCGTTTGTCTGCACAAAATTTTGGAATTCTGGGAAATGAACTTGAATTTAATCAGTCTGTGCCAGAACAAACCAAATACTGTGCACTGGCACAATCATTAGGGTCAGATCGAATGTTTCAGCCTGCCAACCTTTGCTTGGAAATTGGCCCAAATCTGATTACAGAACATATTTCAGTCAAATAATATAAGTCAAATATCTTTACAGCAGAACCGTGTCGAGGGTTGTATTAATCTTAGGGGAAAGCTAACATAAAAACATGATGTCTCTGGGCCCTCCTTCAAACTTGTTAAGCCACACCCACTGTGCAACCACATTTTCAAAGTCAAATAACTTCAAAGTGGAACACCGTAAAGAAGCCGGTGATACTCCAGGTGGAAAGTGCCTGGATCTCTGACCCTTTTGCTCAAATCTGTCATCCATCTCCAAGACTGTTATCTAAATACAATGTTGTAGCGTCATCAAAATACAATACAGTTGAGAAGTAGTGATCAAATCTTAGACATCTTAGAGAATTATAGAGAGGTTGAGGTCTAAAAGAAAAGTGAAACAGATCACATCTAATTTAAATATGAATTACCTTGCACATTTGACTTAGTAAAAAGGTATAACTTGTTTTATTTCCAATAGAATTTAGCTCCAAGTATATAAAAAAACTAATGTGGCTTTTTATAAGAGAACTGTTATAAGTACAAGGTTTATCATTGAAACAAAGCAGTAAAGCTGAAAAATCACTTCTATTTATGCACATGAAGCGATCCAAAGCTTATTAAAACAGGTTTAAAAAGGAAATGTAAGAACTTCTTTCCATAAACCTAGAGTGTACTGCCAGTGAACAGGGTTTTTGATCTCTCATCATTGATTATTTCTACTGGTTTTTACACTATACTGTATTTATCATTATTTTTTATTTGTTCTTTTAGACCTGGAGACTCAAGAGGAGCTAGGAAAGAAGCGAATTCGCCGTATCATCTCCACCGACTTCCCGCTCTACTTTGCCGTAGTCTCACGGATCCAACAGGAGAACGATTTAATTGGGCCAGAGGGAGGTCACCTGACCAGTAAACTAGTACCCATGGTTCAGGCCACTTTTCCAGAGACGGCAGTCACCAAACGTGTCCGGCTTGGACTCCAGGTGAGATGGGATGAGGAGGAGGAGGAGGAGCATGTGAGAGAGAACGGAGGACACTTCACCCCCATGCATTACCATAACATTTCTGACAGCTTTTAGTTTTGTTTTGTTTTGTTTGTGACAAAATGCTTCATCACCACCCCTGCATCACAAACAACCCTTATGGAGTGTGGGTACGGGCTGTTTCGATTGAAAGAAACAAATGAATGTGAAAGGATGGTCTTAATGTTGTCTTTTGAATGTGTGGCTGTTTTTACAAATCAACGAGAATATAGAAAATATTTGGAATCTTATTAGAAATGGAATTGCATGTTTGCAGGCGTTGGCATGTTTCGTGACTGAAGTTGCATGTTTGAATTTGACTACGTTCATATTTCTGTACTGTTTCATGAAGCACCTTTGGGGATCAAATCTTATTAGTAAGATTTTTACTAAGCTGCTGTATGATCTTTGGAATCTTAATACGTTGAGTGTTAATTTTTATATGACTTTTTTTTTTTTATTCTGAACTTTCACATTTTTGTAGTTTATTGAGTTCGGTACTTAGTTTTCAGTAGTTTGTCACCAGAAAAATGTAAACGTTCAGCAACCAGCTCATACCAAAGCTGATTTTTCACATATGTAAAATACCATTTGTTACGTTTCTTTCTATCAGTTCTTGTATTATTTTTGTTTTGTGCTTAATTTTTTAATGAAGTATATGCTAATAATATATAAAATAGCATTCTGTTGAATGAAAAATAAAAAAAAAACATTTATCTATATTGCATTTACAAAATAAATATTAAGCCCTGCATGTATATGCTACAATCCATTACTCCACTCATTCTTTACAAAATATTATGTTTTACCAGTAGAAAATCCAACTGGTTGCAAATTTTACAGCGATCAATATTTGAATAGCCACTGTTTCAAATTATTCAGTAATCAAATTATAGAAAGTAAATACCTGACTTTGGATACATTTGGGAAAAGAGTTTTTGGTGGACTAACCTGAAATTGAACCAAAAATACATTTCTCGTTATTAACAAAACAAGAAATTTGCCAAAAATTTGCCAAAAAGCAAATCTGAGGTCAAAACAATGTGAAAATTGTATAAATAAACCGACCAACCTTCCCTAAACCTTATACACTGTTCCAAGCACTTTTTGCTCCATTGAGTTTTTTTTTTGTGCCAGAACTTTGAAATTACAGGCACACAAGTCTTGTTCTTCCAATGGTTATCCCTATGTTTCACCACTAGATGGCACCGATTTGGTTCCTGAAAAGACGATTGCGCATTTTTCACATGTTAATTTGAACTACCATGCAAATTATTCAGAACTCTTTTAATGTTTGTTTAAAACCAAAAATATCATAGCTAATAACCTTTTTGAAGCCAACACATTATATTTGAAATAAAAATTAAACAATGGGTGGGTCGCATCATTCCTACTCAAATCAAAACAGTGGTGTGTGCTGAGACATCTAATGGTCAAAGAGGTCATGAACTGAGAAATTAAAAAGTGTTGAATCTTTTCATAAATAAGTGCTGATGGAACAGTAAATCTACAGAGAAATATGCAAGAATTTAAATATTTTTGTTCTATTAAAATGTCTGTTACCTACCAGCAGAATCTACTCTAGAGAAAGAATAATGTTACTTTTTTTACGAGGAGCAAGCCAGTGTAAGGAAGAGCCTGCATGTTTATCATCTCCATTTTACCAAGAACTCATAAAAACATTTGGTGAAAATGATCACTGGATTTTGTATAAGGTATGTTTGCGATGGCAACCACTTACAGTCTTACCAGTCACACAGGTTTCAATATCGCTTGTTTTCTAATGACACATGTATGTTTACTTTTTTCAATGACCAGTACAACCCTTCAAAATCCACTTCAAAATGTCCACTTTAAAGAGAATAAATATAACATTTCACTTAAAGTCCTGTGCAAAGAAATACATTTGTGTGTTCAGCATTATTTACATAAAATGTTTTACTACATTATGAATATTTACATGAAGCCATAGGAATTCTAAATGTTTCTTTGACGGAATCTACAAAAGAATGAGAAGAAAATCAAACTCCTCCCTGATCCTTGGCTGTTGGAAGCTTCACCACTGTACCCCACACATGTATGTTCTCTTTTCATCGGTCAATTCAGCACCATGTTGAGTGACACAGATAATGGAACCTGCGTCTAAGTGACCAGTCACCTCAAAATACTC
>SRMA01027335.1:157250-220411 GCA_007224835.1 Danionella cerebrum
GTGAATACCAGATAAGAGGAGGAGCTCTGAAAACATGATCAGGAAGTCACGTTGTGCGCGTGTACACCGCTCAATGACAGCCTCCAGTCCAATGGCAGTAGGCGGTGTCATGTCGCCATATTTTTCTACAGTTTAGCCCCTCACTCTGAGCTTTAATCCGGTTAACCTGGCCCCATTTCCTTGAAGGTGCAGTGATAAAACACACAATTCTAGAAGGCACCCCTCTCTTCGAGGTGCTCGAGCCCTTCGCCACTTTACCTGTGCAGTGTTGCCAGTTGTAGGAATCCTCTCTACAACTGGGATGGCGAAGGCTTATATGGCAGCGGCTCACCAGGTGTTCTAAGCAACCACAGGCACTAATTAAAGAAATGAAATGATGTCGGATTCCAATCTGTCAGATACCAATTATTCACATTTCGTCACAAATTCATTCTTCGGTGTGGAAGCATGAGTGCCAGAATCTTAACTGGAGATAGATGTTGAGAAATGGGCTACAAGAAGGAATCAACTGATACAATTGTTTATTTTTCTTTTTACATTTATTTCAAAGTAAAATAATATTCACCTTCCAATTCAATATTAAACTACTCCAACATTCTGTTGCCCATAATCAGTCATTGACAGCTGAACCAATAACACAATAAAATTCTTTCCTAATGGATAACGGTAAGAAAACTCCTTATCTTTGATTTGCGACGGTGTTGTAGCAGTCCATTGGTCGACAGGTGAAATGTTTGTGTACTTCAAGTGATTTGTACATTTCATTTGTTCTGATGTGTATGCATTTATCCCATAAACAAGATAATTCACAATTTCCAGGTATGTTTTGGAGGTCTTGATGGCTAAGTTACACCATTTTATCAAAATAACACTCCTTTGCATCTTTTCACAGCACTTAACACACTCGGCTTTCTTGTGCTTATCCAGATTCTCTTTCTTTTAATCAATCAAAATACTAATAATGTAAATCTTTCAAACAATGTACCGTACCGTTAATGGCAAAAACCATCTTAGTTAAGTATCTTACCCTCCAAAATGGCGGGGGAGTGACATTAACTTGAACAAAACATGTGACTGACAAAGACTGATAAGACCACACCCTGGACATTTCACAACTAAATCAGAGGCTCATATTCACACAGGAAACCGAAGGAGACAAGTTTTGCAGGAAAACTCCAGTCAGAAAGGCACTAGTGAATACACAAAAGCAGCTCTCATTTAATAAGAAGATGCTTAATCCTAACACAGAACAAAAGATAATTCCAACCACATGTATGTAAACAATGATGAATTTGGTTAATAAAAGTAATTTCAGTTTATTTTAGGCACCTTTCTCAGCAAAACAGATCAAACAACCATTCCAAAAAAGCAAAAATACATAAATACAATGAAAGACCAATTCGTAAGATAACAAATAAGCCTAATAGAAAACATCTTCAGAATGGTTTTAAAATGCAAGAGGGAGTTGCTGTTTGACTTGAGGAGGTTGTTTCATTCTTAACTATGAAAATAAAAGAAAAAGAGACTGTGTTTGTTGTACAAGCAAATATTGAATGCTATTTTATCATCCAATTAATAAAAAACAAATATGATCAGTTATATAAATAATCATTAGTTGAAGCTTTGAAACAAAGTGTTAGTGTCAGAGTACCAAACGCAAGAAGAGCTGTACAATAATAAAGATAAGCTGGGACGGAGACCTATTTTATTGAAATAGTTTTAAAAGGAAGACCATTATAAAACCTATTGCTGTGATGTAAACGACTGGCCACTAATGCATTACTGCTGCTGTGCCAGAGAGAGAGAGGACTGACCGGAACCAATTCATGGAACAGATGTGAATGAAAGGAGGATAGAGGCTGCAGGCAGTTAGGGAAAACCTCAGAAAACACAGTGGACCAACCCCAGCAGATGACACGGCACCCCAAACCATCATGCTGGACCTCAAGCAACGTGAATTCTGTTCTCCTCTCTTCCTCTAGACTCTGGACCTTGATTTTCAAAAGAAACTCTTTTTTTCATCAATGAACATAACTTTGGAGCACTCAGCAGCAGTCCAGATCTTGTTGTTATGGCCCTGGTGAAATGCTTCTGATACTAGCCTTGTTTCCGTCTAAAGAGGAGTATTTTCAAAATGTGATAGTAAAGAATGTACGCACAAAAGGAGGATAAAAACAGCTACTTTCTTTTTAAACGGTGAATTAATACAAGGAAAACCATTGTCCTGACAGCTGAAACCCATGTCCAGCGTATGTCTGTGGGAAATGGTTCTGGAAACACTGACTTCAGTTGCAGTCCACCTTTAGTGAATCTCCCTCATATTTTTGCAATGGTTTTGTTTCACAATCCTCTCCACGGTGTGTTTATCTCTATTGCCTATACTCTTTTTTTCTAGATTGTATCTCTCTATTAACATACTCAGGCATGGAGCTCTGTGAATAGCAGCCTCCTTTCCAAGCATTTGTGTATTGACCTCATTGTGTCAAGTCAGCAGTTTTCCTCATGGTTGTGTAGCCTACAGAACTAGATAGAGTTTAGGCCTTTGCAGATGTTTTGAGTTAACTGGCTCATTCAGTAAAGAACCTTTTTACAATATCGTTATATTATATAAATTTAGGGTTTTCAATAGCTGTCTGTAATAATCATTTAAAAGTCAATGAAATGAACTCAAACAATGTACTGTACCTTGATGGCAAAAACCATCTTAGTTAAGTATCTTAACCCTTCAAAAAGTCATCAAATAGCGAGGTGACTGCCGCACTGCATCTTCAGATTTCTTATATTTTACTTTGCTCTGTCATTCTCTCCCATACATGACATTGTGGTGCTCTACAAGTGAACCATGTTTAATTTAACCACTAAAACCTGTCAATAAAAGTGATTTTAATGCACAGTTTGTGAGACCACACCTACTCACTACCAGCTATAAGTGCCCACAGGAAGCTGGCAACTGTAGTACCCTGGCCAGCTGTGTCTCAGCCATTCTACCAAACGTGTGGCATTTGTTTGTGAGAATTTTTCAAAATGTTTTTTTTTACTAGATTCCATTAGAATACACACTTAAGTATTCCCAATGAGTATTGATCTATCTTAAGTAAAGTATTTAAATGTTTTATTAGATTTATAATCAAAAGCCCTCTTTTTTAATTTAAGGTAACAGAACTGAAAGTAACAGAACTGAGTTTTTAGAAAAGATTTAGAAAATACATGCTAAATAATCTCATGGAGCCTGTGACTTTGGAACCAGGAAATTGTGCAAATTCAGTTATTTACCAAATATGTGTATTTTTACACTAAACTAATTAAATCTGTGAAATAATTAGAGTAACAGGATTATCATTTTTAAATGACGCTCCATGATATTATCACAAAATCATCAAATATGTAAATAAAAAAATTAAGAGAATGTACCTTTGCTTTTCCCATGGCCTCCAAAAGATTTAAGTGATGGAACTTCTTCTTGTCATTACCTGCTTATACCCTGTCCTTTTTGGGGTCCTGGGGGTCCAGCGTACTTTGGGCAAGAGGCAGGGCTACACCCTGGACAGGGCTACACACACTCACACATTCACACCTAAGGGGAATTTAGATCATTCAATAATCCTAACCACATGTTTTTGGGATTGTGGGGGAAACCGGAGTACCCGGAGGAAACCGATACAAGTACGGGGAGAACATGCCAACTCCTTCCAGGAAGGTCACCGGCGAGCCTCAAACCAACAACCATCTAACTGGAAGGCCACAGTGCTACCCACTGCGCCACCGTGCCGCCCATTAAAGTGATGGAACTCACTGCTGAAAGATTTCCCCAGTTTTTCAGGTGGGGGGTGGGTTCAGGAAACAGGAATGAGTGTTTTTTTTTGTTGTTATCTAAGAAAGTATAGATATTTGTGTAAATACATGTATTTGAAATAAACATTATATACTGATTTACATACCAATGCAAAAGAAGGGTTCTTTTTAAAACATACTTTTACGGTGAAGTGTAGCATCGGAGACTGGGGACAAGCAATAAATGCTATTTCCAATGTTTTATGTGGAATCTATCAATATTTTAAATGTTATATCGGACAGGCTGTGAATCGTGCAGAGAATGCTGCTAGAAATTTGAGGAAGGGAAAGTATAACATGGGAGATAAGATTTTCGACTTCTGAAAACTGTTGTGAGTAGAGAGCTGGGAGCCAACCACAACCATGTGTCGAAGTACAGGTCTGTGATGCCCAAATGTCCAAGTAAAATGGCTATGGCTTCAGGTCAAACAACTTTCCTGGGTCGTATGTTAGTATATATATATATAACCTTAGACCTGAAAGATGTATGTTTGGTGTACCACCCATTTATACTGTGCTATTTTCAGGGTTGAACTTACCAGAATTGCTTTCATACCAGGACTGCCCTTCAAAAATGTGGTTGAGGAATACGCTATGCAGAGAGAGTGCTTGAATCTTGTTAACTGAATGTCAAGAGACCAACTGCTCAGATTTAGAGACACACCTGGGGGAATCTTGCCTCCAGATTAATCCAGTCATACTGCGGCCCATCCAGAAGTAGAAAAAGGTTCCCAGTGCTGCTCCCAATTGTCTTAGAAGTTTGGATAAGTGTTTTGTGGGTCCCTGTTTGTCCCTGGTCCCATTCTTCCTGGAAGTGCATCAGGAGCCTATTAAATTGTGGAGAGGATTCCTCTCATTGAGGTGTTTGAGCTCCTTGCCCCTCACTTCCATTGATGGTTCCTTTCAAATCTCATCTGCTCTAATGAAGACTACTCAGCGTTGGGTCAAGCTGCTTCAGCCTTGCATGCTATAGATACCTGAATAGTTACCCAAATGCTTCAGGAAGATTGCACAGGGTTCCTGGACATGCCAGTTTTCCCAGATGGGCTCTTCGCTATCACAGGGGATGACTATGATCAGGAATCTAGTTCAGAGTTTGGGCGAATTAATGACTCCCACTCCTGAGACCACCCTGCCCCAGGGTCACAGAGCCACAAAAAGAGAAAACTTCAATCTCTCTTGGTTATGTGAAATGGCTGACTGGCCTCTAGCAGCCAGAATATGGTACCATTTTGATTATGTGTTTTGCGCTGGGTGGAAACTCTGCAGGCCATGACGGCATAAGACCATCCAAAATGGAAGGGGGTTCTGCTGTCCACTTATGCCTATGCCACTTTAATTTCCAAGCATATGCCACTATTCCACCTAATTTGGTAAAATGGTGTCCAAATAGTTGCTGACCCAACTTGTAGGTGTCTGAGACAAGCCTGTTCACAAACCGCTGTTACAAAAACTCACAATTTTTCTGAACTCTACTTTCGGAGGAGACGTCGAAGTGAGCGACTGGAAGGAAGCTGGATCATATGAAATCAATCTCCAATGTAACACTGGAGTTTCTGCCTCGTGACCTGGTCCTTTATAAGAATTACAAACACAGATTCTTTCGGGAGGAGTTTCTCCGTGTGTCATCCTGCTGATGTGGCGTGTGGGACGTGAACGCACAAATTCCTCAATGTATCATCAATGAGAAAAAAGAAAATTATCAAAGGCAATATGCCTTATATTTGAAAACATTGTGTTTATCCTGAATTTTGGGAAGTAATACATGCACTAATCATAATCTTTTACTGAAATGATTATAGAAATGCTACACAAAATGACATTTTGGGGAAAAAACTAAATTGACCCTTCATGATACGAAAGCTATGTAAGTGTGAAAAAAAGGTCCAACAAATCACTACATTTGTAAAAGTATTTGAGTGTAGTTGGGAGGCAATTTTATTGGACTCTGCTTGATTTCAGCCCAAATTTTAGAAGATTTTTTAAATTTAAATAAAAAAAAGGGTTAGCCTAAATATGGACACACAAAAAGGCTCTTTGTACTTATACAGAAATCCAGATTTGGTCAATAAATGTTGATCAGAGAAATTTCCCTACTTATTACAAATAAAAACCTTTGTCCACAAAGCTCTTCATGGCTGTCCTTCCATGGATCATTGCCCTGAGGATTTCTTTCACACATGTAATATAGACACCGGTGTGAAAGGACCCTAAAAAACCCAAGTCAGAGTGTCAGTGTTCCTCTGTAGAAAGTTTAAAAAGATTAATTCAGAGTTGGAGCGGCAAGTGGTGTACTGGTCGAGTTGGTTGTTTATAACCAGAAGGTTGGCAGTTCAATCCCCTCTAGGTCCATTCTGCCATTGTGGCCTTGGTCAAGCCAGTCGTGGCCTAGTGGATAGGGTGGTTGACTGGAGATCAAAAGGTCGCTGGTTCGATCCCCAGCTCCACTAGGAGTCGAAGATGGGATGAGTGTTGAAACTCTCTCCCTTCTGAGACAACCATGACTGTGGTGATCTTGAGCAAGTCACCAGTTACCCACAGCTCCCCGCAGCCATGGCTGCCCACTGCTCCCGGTGTGTGTTCACGGTGTGTTTATTTACTGCTGTGTTTGTGCACTTGGATGGGTTAAATGCAGAGCACAAATTCCTTGTATGGGTCTCTCCATACTTGGTCGTAACGTCACTTTCACTTCACTTCACTTCACTTCACTTCACTTTCACTTCACTTCACTTCACTTTCACCTGCATTGCCGCGTATGAATGTTTGTGGGGGTATGTTTGTTGGTGGAAATGGCAGTGTCTGGAAAAGTGCTATATAAATTGAAGGCATTAATTCTAGAGCACTGTAGACCTCTCTGAGTCCAGACTTTAATCCTATTAAATATCTCTGGGGAGATCTGAAAATTTGCTGAGCATTGAGGCTGCCCATTCAGCCGGATAGAGTTACTGCCAATAGGAGTGGCCAAAACATGCTAAAATAGGTTGTGATGTCATATTGCTAAAATACAATGTCATGAAATAATCTTTTCATATTTTCTTATAGGTTTGAGCACAGTTTGGGAGAGTGGGAGAACTCATTGAAATTTGATGCTATGCTTTCTCTTCCCTTCTTCAGGCCCAGCCAGTGCCGGATGAGCTGGTAGCCAAGCTTCTAGGCAACCAAGCAACTTTCAGTCCAGTGGTAACAGTGGAGCCTCGACGGCGAAAGTTTCACCGTCCCATTGGACTCCGAATTCCCCTGCCACCATCCTGGAGGGAGAGTCCACGAGATGCAGGAGAGGGGGACACCACAAGTCTCCGTTTGCTCTGCAGTGTTATCGGTAACAAATAGTACCTTCTTGAAAGACAACTCCCTCTAGTGTAAACATGGATAGAAGGATAGCTGGATGGAAGGAAGGAATCACGTGTTGTTCTTTCCAATAAAACAAATGTGTCAAAATTGTCCATTTGACGGTGAATGGTGAGTTAAAGTGACCCTGTAGTAGGATTGTCTCCTGTCCAGAGGGAAATTCTGGTCTCAGTGTGAACTAAGATATCTGTAATATGTGAAAGTGGGTTTAGATTTTAAAGATATTTAGTCAGTTTTCAAAGTCAAGTGGAATTGTTTCACTCCACGTTGACTTCAAGGCACATTAACCCCCTTCCTTAAATCTGGAATTATTTTAATAAAAAAGTATTTGGGTTCAATATGTTATGTCTATATTAATGAAGCTGACTTTGAACAAACAAATACAATGCCATAAAAAAGTCAAATAAAATGCATATGCAAGAAAAAGTCACCGAATATAATTTTTTTGTATCTATCAGGTGGCACAGCTCCTGCCCAGTGGGAAGACATAACAGGCACCACCAAACTTATCTATGCCAATGACTGTGCCAGTTTCACCACCAATGTCTCTGCACGGTTAGTACCATCTATTCTACATCACATAATCTTAACTGTAAAACAAATGATTATTTAGAGCGTCTAGGTTACTTGTGTAATCCACGTTCCCTGAAGGAGAGAACAGAGATGTATGTTAAGTGACGGCTATTGGAATCTCTTTCGGAGTGGCCAATCTGCTCCAACCACTGTACAATTTGTGCATGAACACACTTTTTAGCACGTACACTAGGGATGTGTGGGTCAGGTATTTTTCCAACCTGCGGCCCCTGCTTTTCTGAAATTTTTTGGCACGGCCCCAGTGGCGGTTTTAGGCACAGGCAAAAGGGGCAGCCGCCTGGGGTGGCTTTTTTTATGTCACATGGGGGGCGGCACACAAACTGGTGTGGGGGGTTAGGGGGGTGGGTATTGTCTCATTGAAGTTTTTTTTATTATGATACCTGTGCTGAGCTGTGGGTAACTGGTGACTTGCTCAAGGTCACCACAGTCATGGTTGTCTCAGAAGGGAGAGAGTTTCAACACTCATCCCTGCTGAGGCGTACAGAAGAGCAAGTGGAGAGGAGAGAGGGGGGCGCAGGGGACAGTTCACCTCTCCTAAATGAAGCGGAGAAGGAGGGGGAAGATAAACTCTGTCAGTGACAACTAACTTTCTTACAAATAACGCACACATTTCATTCATAATATTATAAACACAGAGCAATAATTACCACATTGTTTTGTTAATTGTTTAAAATGGTAATTAAAATTAATAGATTATAAAATCGATGATGTGAAGGTGAATTGGTTTAGACTTGACCTCTGGTCATGAGTAACAACATTGGGGGATGGGGAATCTGTTGATTGTTGATCACAAAGTAAACACACCGATGGAGAGAAAAAGACTAAAGTCGTCAGGTTCCCAATTTAGGAAAAAAAGAAAAGAAGATGATGAGAAATGGGCAAAAAATAAAGGTATGCAACAACGTTCTCCCTGTGAGATTAAGGTGTACATGTCATTATGTGTCATTATGTGTACCTACCTTGCTAAAAAAACCACAAACACAAACATGCACACACGCACACATGCACACGCAGGCACACACGTGCGCACGCACACACAATCACAGGCATATATATACTATCACAGAAATTCTAATGGTTTTTATTATATACAGTGAGGGAAAAAAAATATTTGAGCCCCAACTGATTTTGTAAGTTTTCCCACTAACGAAGAAATGATCAGTCTATAATTTCAATGGTAGGTTTATTGAACTGTGAGAGACAAGAATGGAAAAAAAAATCCAAAAAAATGCATTTCAAAAAGAGTTAAAAGTTAATTAGCATTTCCATGAAATAAATAAGTATTTGATCCACTATCCATCAGCAAGATCTCTAGCTCCCAGGTGGATCTTATACAGGTAAGGAGCTAACATTGGCAGCCCTCTCAGCTCGTATAAACCTGTATAAAAGACACCTGTTCACAGAAGCAATCAATCAATAAATCCAGATGTCAAACTCTGCACCATAGCCAAGACCAAAGAGCTTTCCAAGGATGTCAGGGACAAGATTGTGGAGCTACACAAGGCTGGAATGGGCTACAAGACCATCGCCAAGCAGCTGGGTGAGAGGGTGACAAACGTTGGTGCCCTTATTCTCAAATGGAAGAAACGGACTTTGGGACCCCCCTCTTTAGGTGGCCCAGTCTGTGTAGTCTATACAAACCCCTATTCATGTGTATTGTATTACCCCAATTCCGTGCTACCCCCCTTGTGGCGCAGAACGATGGCTCTCGTTTCTGCCTTCCTATCGGCCGGTGGAACATGCACTCGCAGGTGGCCCTCTTCAGATCTCAATGCGGTCTCCGAGCACCTCTGTTCCACATCAGTGGTGCACTCCTTCTTGTCGCCCTGCTGTAACAGCACTACGCGACTGTAAAAGATGCAAAGATGTTTCCGGGCTAAGGGGCAGAAGGAGCATCCTAGTTGGGCTCCTGACTGATTCCTAACCTTCACAGCTTTGAGTCGGCCTGACTGGATGGACTTGAGGCATGGCCTTTTTCAGGGGTTCCCATACTTTGACAGCATCTGCGTTTCGACTGTAAGGGAAAGTCTAGGTAACCTATACGTAGGTTATTTCTCAAGACACTGAACTGAGGTGCCGAGAGGTAAGGGGTTCGGCTCCTTGGAAGAAGCAGAATGAGTGTCAGAGCAAGCGCTCCTCTTATAGAGCGGCTGATTGCTAATCATCTACACTCGCAAATCAATTTGGCCATTGAGAATTCGTTACCACCCCTCTCAGGGTCGGTAAGTCCCATAGTCGAAACTTCTACAGCGTCTGCGTTCCCTCCTTTAGGGAACGGGGGTTACGTATAGGTAACCTAGACGTTTTGTTTTAGTCACTTGGACTTTTAGGACATACTCTGTCACACCTTATTCGTAATTCCTTTTGCTATTGGCAGTTTTTTGTTTGTTTGTTTGTTTGTTATTTTTAGAGGGAACTTGCTTTCCCCCTTTTTTTTCCTTTTATTGAAAGAGTTTATTTTGTTTGGTCCAGACACCATCTGTGTGGCCGTGTGGTTATTCACTCGAGACCTGGATTCTAATCTCAAGCCCATGGCTGAACTGCTGAAAATGATATAGACCCCTCCATGATTTCAAAATCAAACTACACATATGTATTCACCGGCCACTTTATTGGTTACATCTCCATGGGTGGGACTTGCTAATAAAGTCTGCCTTAATCCTTCAAGGCATGGATTTAATTAGGAACTGAATACGTTCCTCAGAGTTTGGTCAATATTGACATGGTAGTTTCACACAGTTGCTGCAGATGGGTCGGGTGCACATCCATGTTTCGGATCTCCCATTCCACCACATCTCAAAGGTGCTCCACTGGATTGAGATCTGGTGACCGTGGAGAACATTTGAGTACAGTGAACTTCTTGTCATGTTCAAGAAACCAAATTGTGCCCCAAACAAATATACTTTAGTTCACACAGCACATTGTTGTATTACACAACCTTCCACTGTTTGAAGTAGAAGAATGCACCAGTTCTATGGTCATCTATAGTTTCGAATGACATATTATTTCTGCTTTAACCCCTCAGTTTCTGGCTGGCAGACTGCCCGCGTACTGCAGAGGCTGTGAGTTTCGCAAATCTCCTGTACCGTGAGCTGTCAGCTGTCCCATACATGGCTAAATTTGTGGTTTTCGCAAAAATGAATGAAGCTCGTGAGGGACGGCTGCGCTGTTACTGCATGACAGATGACAAGATGGACAAGACCCTGGAGCAACATGAGAACTTCAGCGAGGTGGCCCGGAGTAGGGACATAGAGGTCACCATTGCTCATTTCCAACTGAATTGTGTAATTGATGAATGTCTTTAGAGTTTTAAAACATTTCATCGGTGCGTGTGTACTTGAATGTGTGACATGCAGGTGATGGAGGGGATGCCGCTCTATCTAGAATGTTCTGGAAACCTGGTTCCTGTAAGAAAAGCCACTCAACAGCCAAGGTGTTTCAGCTTTCAAGCATTCAGAGACAATCGACTTCCTGTCTCGGTTAAGGTAGTCATGATCACAGCTCAAGTATATATATTAGAAATGTGTATGTGTTTGCATTTTTTCCTAATTGCAACAACCTAATTGCACCTAAACCTAATACACAGTTCCAAGCACTTTTTGTGCTATTGTATTTTTATGTGACAGCACTTTGAAAAACACAACGCATATCACAGGTCTTGTACTTCCAAGGGTTATCCCTTCTTTAAGCCACTAGATGGCAGTAAAACTGAAAGATGACTGCAGAGTTTCTCACATTTTAATCTGAATGACATGTCATTGCTCTTGTAATGTTCATTTAAAATTGAAAATAACCTTTTTCGAACCCACACAGTATATTTGAAATCAAATTAAAAACAATAGATTGTTCGTGTAATTCCTACTTAATTCAAAGCCAGTGTGTGCTGAGACTTCTAAGGGTTAAATCACACATGCTCAAGCCAGTGTTCTACATCATGAAAGCGCCCCCTGCAGCTCACTGTTGTTATAGTTATACAGCACTGTGAACTACTGTAGTGAACTTTCAAGTTTCCTATTGCTAGCATGTTGGGAAATTACTTTCACCCAAGACTGTCTGGACTGTTTATTCCTCATTCCTGCATCACATACAACATGGGAGCCTGCTGCTGAATCAAAAACTTATTTCATATATATATACTCAGCAAAAAAAGAAACGTCCTCTGACTTTCAACTGTTTTTACTTTCAGTAAACTTAATGTGTAAATATTTGTATGAACACTAAAAGAGTCAACAGCATGAGACATAAACTAAAATGTTTCACAATGTGTCCCTGAATGAAGGGAGGCTCAAAATCAAAAGTACCAGTCAGTATCTGGTGTGGCCACCAGCTGCTTGAAGTACTGCAGTGCATCTCCTCCTCATGGACTGGACCAGATTTGTCAGTTCTTGCTGTGAGACGTTACCCCACTCTTCCACCAAGGCACCTGTAAGTTCCTGGACATTTCTGGGGGGAATGGCCCTAGCCCTAGCGTTGTTACTGGTGATGTCTGGTAAGGACCTGCCTTACAACAAACAGGCCTACAAGCCATCAGTCCAGCCTCTCTCAGCCTATTGCGGACAGTCTGAGCACTGATGGAGGGATTGTGTGTTCATGGTGTGACTCGGGCAGTTGTTGTGGCCATCCTGTACCTGTCACGCAGGTGTGATATTCGGATGTACCGATTCTGTGCAGGTGTTGTTACACGTGGTCTTCCACTGCGAGGATGACCAGCTGTCCTTTCTGTCTCCCTGTAGCGCTGTCTTAGGCGTCTCACAGTGCGGACATGGCAATTTATTGCCCTAGCCACATCAGCGGTCCTCATGCCTACCTGCAGCATGCCTAATGCACGTTCACGCAGATGAGCAAGGACTCTGGCCATCTTTTTTGGGGTGTTTTTCACAGTCGGTAGACAAGTCTCTTTAGTGTCCTGCATTTTTAGAACTGTGACCTTAAATGCCTACTTTCTGTGAGCTGTTAACGACCATTCCACAGGTGCATGTTAATTAATTGATTATGGTTAATTGATCATGCATGGAAAACATTGTTTAAACCCTTTACAGTGAAGATCTGTAAAGTTATTTGGATTTTTACAACATTATTGTTGAAATACACAGTCCTGAAAAAAGGGACGTTTCTTTTTTTGCTGAGTTTATTTATTCTTAATCTATTTCCCATAGTTAAAATAACTCTTATTTTCTTATTAGTCTTATTTAAATCAGCTGGTGGTCAAATACTTCTTGTTTGAGTTAGAATTATAGCCATTTAATGGTTGTTCACACTGTTAGTCCAGCTGCCCGTATTGCCAACAGAACGTCCTGTAAATTGCCCACGGCCTGCTCGAATTCTGGTGCGTGCACCAACAGATCGTCCAGGTACACCACACACCGGTCTCTAGGCACATCCTTCAGGACTTGCTCCATGAGTCGTTCAAAGGTGGCTGAGGCGTTGCAAAGTCCGAACGGCATCACGCGGAACTGCCACAACCCTTGGCCGATAGTGAACGCCGTCTTTGGTCGCGCCTCCGGAGCCAGCTCCACCTGCCAGTAGCCACTGCAGAGGTCTAAGGAGCTAAACCATTATGAGCCGGCAATGGTGTCCAATGCATCATCAATGCGTGGGAGCAGGTAGGAGTCTTTTTCGTGTAGCAGCATTGAGTCGTCTGTAGTCCACACAGGGCCGCCATTTCCCATTCTTTTTTTTACAAGAACCATGGGTGCAGCCCACGGACTGGATAAGGGTTCTATGATTCCGTTGGCGTGCATCTCCCGGATCAATTCTTCCGCCACCTGCCGCTTGTGCACTGGAAGCCTATGGGGTAGGAGTCGTATTGGTGCAGTATCGCCAGTGTCAATGAAGTGTTGCACCAAACTTGTCCCAGTGCACTCACTCTCAGATGCTGCAAACACATCTTTGAACTCCACCAGCAAGCTCTTGAGCCGTTCGGATTGCCCCAAGGTTAGTCCTTGGCTACTCCGGCGTAACAGTTCACCATAATCCCCTGGGGTGTGTCAGGTAGGTGGCTGTGACCTCCGGCACCCAGCAGTTGGCCGAGGCTGCTAGTTCCACCTGGCTCAGGTACAGTTCCAGGTCAGTCTGTCCGCTGAACTTCGGTAGCTTGACCAGTGGTGATGCCGCCGTTACCACGTGATCGATGTTGTAAGGTGGGCTGATCACCGATCCCGCCTCAGCGACATCCCGTCTCCGCGGCATCCCGGCAGCCTGGACCCTGCTCATCGGGTGCTGCTCCTGGGTCGTTGACGGCCTCCACGCCTGTGCACCCTCTCCGGAATTTGAGCTGCTTCTCCTCGGCGGGGACAGTTCCTGGGTGGATGATGGCCTCCGAATCTGTCCGCTCTCCCCGGAGTCTGGGCTGCTCCTCCTCTCTCTCGCAGTGCTGTGGTGCTGGCTTGCTCCCTCCGGAAGGAACTGCCTGGAGGTTCTGATGGGCGTTGCTTCGTCAGGCCCGTGTTTGCTGATGTCCTGCAGGTGAATCATGTGAATCAAGCTGACGTTTGATTTCTAACTCAATTGCCAGATTCATAATACCACTTCTGACACCAGTGTAGCGCTCTTTGAAGCTACGATTGTCTTAACAAAGACACTGACAATGAGTTACAATTATAGCCATATAATGGTTGTTCACACTGCAACAGCTTATAATGATCAATACATATGGCATGCTGAACAATGGCAACCGCCAGAACCCAACTTAATGCAACAGCAATCTCGTGGACGGTTAGGCCGGTTAAACAACAGTAATGACATGCGTGTGGTGCCCTGCCCCCGTGATGACACCACACCAATAGCAAAGGAGAACAGGATCGACCAGCCGCTACAATATTTTATGTCACAGCATTGTGTTATTTCACTTTTGTTTGAAACAGGTGTTCTAATTAAACAGAAATTTAACACATTTTTATGTTCTACTCTTTTTAACTCTACCTCTTTCTGTTCTGTTTCAGGTGAGGGATAGCAGTAAAGACACCTCTGGCTTTTTATCTTTCTTGCGAAAATCAACCAAATACGAAGACAGCCAACATGTGCTATGCAACCTCAATGTCACCATGCCACTGTGCATAAAGGTAAAACAATTACACAAAGCCACTGATCATTAAATGTCTTTCAAAATTACTTTATTTCTGGACACCTGATGTGGCTAATTCATAATGAAAAATGAATGCAGATTTATGCTCTTCGAGGATTAATAAATTCACAGTACACTGCGATATCAAATTACGCTGAACGCTCAATAAATAAAGTTTGACCAAACTCAGATTGTGTGATAATGATTATGAGATGATCAATGGTCAACTCCAATCTGCTGCACTGCTCATGATAGGCTACATGCCCAATCATCCATTCTACGATGAACCACACTTTTCACTGACTGGTAACCAGTCTTACCATTCTGCTCTGCCCCGGCTTCTTCCCATGGAAGTATGGACCGTTCCTAGACTTCAGCAGGCACTCACAGAAACAAGAGTCTTTACTTCAAGGATATTAAGCAGGTTTGATTTTTTTTTTTTACCACATATTTGTTTAGCTGTAACTCTCTTTCATGGAGGCACCCCTCTCTTCAGTTATCAACAGCCCTGCTCCTCCCATTGTGAAGGAAAAAGTTTGGCCTCGCGAGATACACCACCCAATGCAGAAACTTTTTTTTTCATCAGTACAAGGCCCTCCAAAAGGACACATCAGAAAAATGTTTAGCATTTTTTACTGTTGAAGGCAGTTTGTGACGTGCTATTGAACGCTATAACGGCACTGAAATGCTCTTTTTTTTACAACCAATACCTGTCATCAAAAGAGCCAGCTTTCATTGGTGGTTCTCCTTGTGAAACACGGATCCGATTTGGCACTCCGCATCTCTTTTTATTGTTGGCATCCATGGTTTTAGTTCGAGGTGCGTCGACCCACGAAACTAAAATTCTGGTCATGTGTATTGGCCTTTAGAGGGGAACAATCTCATCTTCCTTCCACCTCTCCACCTGTCTCAAGGCTCGCTTTATCACTAATCCTTCTCAAAAAGACAGTAGTGGCAGTCCACCTCTTCAAGGACTCTGTTTGACATATCCAGTGCTTCAGCTTAACTACAACCACTGCTCATCTGAATCCAGCATGATGGTGTTCATGGAAGGGTGTACACCTGATAGTTTCCGCGATGGTTTCCAGTTTATGTGAGCCAGACTGCAATCTTCTAAAAATGTTTGATAGACAAAATAAGTGGGTTACTGAGTGAATGGTAGTTCCCATGTTTGTTGGTTTGTTTTGTCTTTGCTACCCTCATGTGCTCCCTTCATCATTTCATTCAGCCGGTGTTGCTTGGTTGGAGATCAGGTGTTATATGTTGATTTCAAATCCCTTCTTACTGCCTCCACTCATCTGAATTGAGATTTGCAAATCTTCAGATGGCGTCCCAGCCGGATGCTCTGGAGACTCTCTGCCTGAAGATAGTGTTTGAGGAAAAACAGATGCTCATTGTGTCAAACGGGGAAACAGGAAAGAAGAAGAGGAGGAAGAAGATTATGACCGAGAAGAAATAAAACAACACTGTTTGACAAAAATTTGGAGAAAAGAGAGAATTTGCATGCAAAACCTACTTGCTTAATGGGCTAACTATATTTAAGATCAAACCCTTGAAATGAACAATTATCAGACAACAAACTGATTTCACTCATCTTTCTGTGATCCATCCCACAGGAAGCAAATAGTTTAGTGTCTGCCACTTTCAGGTTACATTAATTCTCTAATGTTGTCTACGTTCTCTTCTAACAGATAATTGGAAGTGATGAGCGAAGGAGGACTCTGACACCGTTGGCTTTGAGAGAAAGATACAGTGCTTTGAATGAACCAGCAATGGGTAAGAAGGTCACATTGACATCTTCTGCATGTCTAAGCTCCCCAAATCTCTCAGAACATTTGCCTGACCCTGCTTTCAATAAGATGTGTGCTGCAGCATCAGATTTGCTGAACTTTTGAGCCAATGATGGTCTGGTTTCTGCAGCATCACTGAGCGCCATGGAAAGGACGGAGTTAAAGATGGCTTTAATTGCAGAACAGCTAGGCCTGAGCTGGGCTGGTGAGTGTGGGGGCTTGGATGCTCTTTTTCGCAATGCTTAAAGGGAGAGTTCATCAAAAAAACAAAATGTACTTTTTGTACACACCCTCAAGTGACTCCAACAATTTCAAACAATGTAATTACAATGTAATTACACACACCTCTACTCTTTATTAATGTTATAGTTTTCTCTCATTTTAACTTAAACACGGTGTCCATGAGTGACTAAATATGACTCAACTTAATTAAACATATGCGACATGGAAAAACATGTTTATATGATTTTATACAATTTCAACAATAATTTCAAACAAACAAAAACTGATATGAGGAAAAAATTGAAATGTGATGCAAATAGAGAAGGCCTATTTCACTACTTGCAAGGTTTTTTTTATTTTCATGCTAAAATATAATAGATAAATGGGGGTTTGGTTATCCCAGCGTTTTTCCATTTTTTTGTGTTGTCTTTCTCCCTCTCTTTGCTGGATTATATTGTGTTTATTATCACATGTCTCTTTGCTGCCGTTAACAAAAACCATCTGAGCAAGTGTCCGTCTTTTGCTCTTGTCCGGCGCCCTTTTTGTTTTCTGCATGATCTTATTCTTTGTTTATTCAAAGTTTTGACATCACAGGCCATTACCTAGCAACCAAACTCTTTATACTAGCAACCAAATTCTTAGAACTCTATCTCAGCTTTGGAAAATAATTGACATGGGGATTGGTCATTGGATTGGCTTATTTTACTCATATTTACTTATATGCTCAACTTTTATAATGGAAGACTGCTTTTCTTACTCCTACTGGTCACTTTGAGTACTATGTCATGCATTATGGCTTGGCTAACAGTCCCAGCACATACATATCATTTGGATACGTAAACCTCGCCAGGCTTGCTGGGCTGTTTTCCCCCAATTCCTCTGTTTCATCACTCTCTGGTTCTAAGAACTCCAGAACCAATTCCCTTTCTCTTCTTCATTAAAGAGGAATAGGAGCCCTTTATACTTCCCAAATCCTTTGTGTGCCCACTTTCCTTTTATAAACAGATTGTTCTCGGGGAACTTGGTCTATGTATAAAGTCTATGTACCTACTGACCTGCAACTTTCTTCAATCAGCTTGGTACATATATCTGTCAGGTCTGACCATCCAGGTGACCAATGCACCCTCTCTCTTCCAAGGCAGGTACTGGTTGCCCCAGCTCAGGGAAGGCAAACTCAAATTTATCAAAGTATGCTCAATATGTACCATTTCAGTTACACCCCAATATTTACCACTCCCACACTGTCCTTGGATTTCCCTACTGACCTCCCCTTCTTTATTGACTTCTGTACTACACTAGTGATTGTGGAAAACTTTTCCAAATTCTGCAAACAGCGGCATTCCAGACTCCCATGGCATTCTAGACTACTGAAGCCCTGTTCCAGATTGTCTATAGAAACTATGGTCTTCCTGAAGATATAGTTTCTGACCAAGGACAACCGTTCATTTCATTGATATGGCAAACTTTGTAAATATAGTCATTAGCTTGACTTACCATCCTCAAACTAAGAACCCCAAAAAAGAGTTTTTTTGGTGTTATGGGTACAACTGGATGAGCCAAGGTGATGAACTGGGCTGGTTGAAGGTGAGTTTCTAGAGTAAGGTAGATTTGGGGGTAATGGGTTGCAGCTGGACCAATTTCATTCGGTTTGGCTGTAGGGCTGTGGCTTGTAGCCATCACGGATCTTCAGATGAAAAGTTTCCTAATGAGAAGGAGCTGATGCATGTGTAGTGATTAGCACTGAAGGAGAGCGGAGGCTAATGAGCAAACAAATTGGTGCATGACCATCATTCATTTTTTTTTAAAGACTGTTCAAACTCTTTACCAGTTCACAGGTAAAAGCTTTAATAATGTAAGTAACTTTCACGTTTAACATTTAACATTTAATCTGCACACAACACTATCTATGGTCTGTATTTGTTAGGGGCAACCCTCCCAAGATGGTAAAAGAAGGGTTAAACGAACTCAAATGCACACACAAAATCTGGATTGAACACTCGTTTAATAAATAAATAACACAAATAAACACGAACACCCGTGGTAGGGCAAAATCTTACATAAAGTATACTTAAGCAAAACTAAAACTAACTAACAAACAAAACAGGAAAAACTTTGACACAAAAGGCAATCAACGATTTCTAACCAGCTGGCTGCTGGGGAACAAATACAAAATAAAACTTCAAAAACTAAGCAATGACAGATCAAAAGCACAGGCTTACCAGACACAGACACAGACACAGACACAGACACAGACACTCATATGAATAATATTATTATTAATGAACCCACACAAGGAAGGGGAATATGGAAGAGAAGAAAAAAGGAATGTTAGATGACATTGTGTATTTTGATGAACTGTCCCTTTCAATACCATGTCTTGTCAAATCACTATCTGTATTTACTGTTTTGACAAGTCAAAGACAAAACATTTCACAAAGCTTAACTCTATTTCACATCGTCAAGCATGTATGTATGAAATTTGACTAGCTTTGAGATGTTCTGTTGACAAATCAAACTAAAGAAAAAGCTAGAGGGAAAAAGAGATTTATTGTGAGATGTCCTCTCAGAATATACTCAAGTTCTAACACATTCTGACATCTGAAAAACTACAATACTTAGCCGTAACCTAGCATATATTTACGTGTCTGTTGAGTTAGAGGAGCGAGCACCTGGATCCTTATCATGTTGGTCTCTCCGAATTTCTTTAAGTTGGTGGGGCAAGAAAGGCTTTGTTCAACTTGCACTGGAATCCTTTGGATGTATAGCAAACCCAAACTGTGAAGGGCTGAATCTATAAATAGGCAAACCACACCATCAAAAATTATAATGGAGTTTAGAGTCAAAGTTCCTGCACATCAACATGGAATGGAACATGCAACTCAACACCTACAGCTCAATATGCTAAAACTGTCAGCACCATTCCAACACTCATCCTCTCTGCTTTAGTCAGCAACCTTGGAGACATTTTGTTTTAACAATTGACATTTAGGGATCATGTCTTTTTAAACACTCTACAAGTGATCAAAAAATCGGCAGCTTGACTGGACTTCTCGAGTCCATGTCACTCATCTCTTCATCTTCTTTGAAAAAAAGTCTTAGCATTTGTAAGATCAACCTCTGGGGACAACGTAATTTCATCTATGGTTTTTGCAGACAATGTAGTCATGCTGGCTTCATCAGACCACGACCTTGAGTGTACATTGGGGTGGTTTGCAGCCAAATTCGAAATGGCTGGGTTGAGAATCCGCACCTCAACGCTCCCTTTGAGTTGGTGAAGAAGGAGCTGAGCTGCACGGCAAATCTCTCGATTTACTGGTCAATCTATGTTCCGACCCTTACCTATAGCCATGAGCTCTGGTTCATGACAGAAAGAATGAGATCCTGGATACAGGCGGCTTAAATTAGTTTCCTCCGCAAGGTAGCTTGGTCCTCACTAGAGAAACGGTGAGGAGTTCGGGTCAATTCATTTCACAAGATGGCCCCTCAGGTTCCAAGGCATTCTTTGCTCCCAAAAAGAATGGAATAAATTGACCTTAAGGATGCCATTTTTATTTTATAGTGTAAAATTTCTCTCCCTTGACGCAGTCCCTTTCTGTGGTCCAGTTCTCATGGTAAAGCCCTTACTGCATGAAGAGCATTGCACCCCCTAGTAAAAAGATCCAGAACAGATACCGGGATGCCACTTAAGCTCCACCGAACAGCTCTTTACCTCTTACTCACATCATCAAAAGATTTAATTGGTTGTTCTCCTTGCAAATAACGGATATGGCAGAGCGAAACTCTCTGGTGTCACTTGTTCGGTCAGATGTGTCCTGTTGGCGCCAATGCTTTTCGATCGAGGTGCGTTGTCGCACGAAATTTTGGTTATGAGTGTATTGGTGTATAGGAGTGAGCATGGGAATTCTCTTTAAGGATTCATGTAAGGACAATTAAATTTTAGCAAACATAGAATTCTTCTCCCATCAATTGAGGCAATGAAGACCTCCATTTGACCTGCAGTATCAGAATGTCCACTTCAATTGCCCATGATGGGAAAAGCATCGCTAAATAGACACTGTGAAATGAAGTTAATAATAAAGGCAAAAAAATGTGATCAGAATTTTAAACAGAACTACTTAGGCTCCAAATAAGATTTGTAAAAGACTCCCAAAACATGGCAAACGTGAGGCAGTGAACTGTAAGATACCACAAGTAGCGCAGAACGAACAAGCTTTAATGTCAAAACTTAAACCCACATAGACTAGACACACCTAGAAACTAAACTATTAGAAACATAAGAAAATGGAATAGATATAAGTAAGAGAAATCCCAGTCCCACAAAGAAAAATAAAAGTAAACACAGAACCAATTCAAGGATCTGTCATTGGGACAAAAAGAGCAGTGTGAGACCACTTAACAAAATAAACATTTATTAAGTTCACAAACGTGTTTGATTACATTACAATCGTCATCCTTGAGAGTTGCTGTTTCATTAAGTACTTAGTGCACGATGATGTAGTGACATGTAATCGCCTGTACAAAGTATGTAACTAAATTATACAATGGTCTATAGTTAAAATTGCAGTGTCACTATTACTTAAAGAAGAAGGTATTCTTATCTGGAGTAGAACCACAAAAGTGTTGATTCATGCTGTGGGTTAACAGATCACCTCTATTTATTGTGCAGAGCTGGGACGAGAGCTGCAGTTCAATGTGGATGAAATAAATAAGATCCGTGTGGAGAACCCCAATTCACTTTTAGAGCAGAGCTCCACACTGCTTAACCTGTGGGCTGCTCGCGAAGGGAAACGAGCCAAAAGTGAGTCACAAGTGAAGTGTTTTTAACTATACCCCTTTCACCTGCCTCAACTGTAAAAATATGCGTTCACATTTAATACTGTAATGTCTAGCACTGTAACCGTTTTCATCGGACATGGAATTCAATGTTGTCACAATTTCATTGAATTTTGATGTTTACTAGTTTTTCCTTTTATAGTGACACTATGATCATCTATAGATGTTTAGATGATTGGCAGGCAATGGAGTCAAATAGGTATTCATACAAAAAAGTCCCACAATACTTTGTACATTTATTGGAATTTTAAAGTTAACAAAACTCCCTCTCTGTTTTTGTAGGATTTAAAGGATTAAATCTAATAATGAGCACAACACAGTATGGGCTTGACCTGTATAGATATATTCATAATCATATGTTTAATAAATACATGTCAGTATGATTACATTACCTCTTAAAAAGGAAAATAATGTTATCGACCCACATTTTTCAAAAGTAGTAAATGCTGAAATAATAATGTCTGGGCTGACTGAATTTATCAAGGCAGCAGTAGTTTTGTCAGTTATCCCACAACTCTTGGGGAATTTAAAAGCGCACGTCACTCAACAATCTGTAAAGTTGACAGAATTTGTTTGCACATCCTTAAAAACTCCATTGTGGCAGCTTTGTTTCCTTTATTGATGTATTAATAGGTTTCCTGTATCATTGTTCTCTAAATTGATTTAATCAATATCACAGGGTTCTGCCGGTGCCCCTGCGCAAACTGGGCGAGAGGCGGGGGTACACCCTGGACAGGTTACCAGTCCATTGTAGGGCAACATTCACAACTAAGGGGAGTTTAGATTATTCAATTAACCTAATCGCATGTTTTTGAGATTGTGGGGGAAACCGGAGTACCCAGAGGAAACCCACGCAAGCACAGGGAGAACAGGCAAACTCCTTCGCTGCGCTTAATAATTAAATACAAAATCACGAGTAACCCATTAAAAGTTATTTTGTCCCATAGAAGTCTCTGGTTTTTGAGATAAAAGTATTTTAGAACTTTTATTTAGAAATATTTTATTAACTTTCAATTATTTACTTGTGTTACTCATCATTTTGTGTTTATTAAATATATATTGTTCAATTTTAAAATGGAAAGAATAGCTGTGTCCCAATCCAGGTTCTGAACCTCCCCAGCCACCACTGGCTGCATAATCCTCCAAAGACTGCATAAACCCTTAATAAATGGGACGGTTTTTCATCATTCTGACCATAGAGTTTTCCCTACAACAAAATGACATGTACCAACAGTTAGCCTACATCCCATCACATTCAAGCGTTAGCATTATTTTATTTATTTTTTTTATAAAACGAGTTTTTGGCACCACTTCTGCTTGCATCGCTTGCTATTTTGTGTTGATTCTGTTGAAAAAATTATCTTGGGATATGTGAGGCCATGAAGGACGGTAGGACGCATTTGAAGGACCCCCTTTTTTTTGGCGAAAGGGGACCATCCCCTCACTTTGAAGGATGCAAAACCTGGATTGGGACATAGCTAATATCACATTCAAAGGCTTTTACAAATGATACAAAATTTCTTTCATACAAAAATGAGTCTACGTGAGTACAATAGTAAAAGGTAAAGAATCATGAAATCATGGAGCCCCTCAGAAACCTTAATCCCCTCAGAAATACAAGTTTAACTTAACAGAAACTTGGTGGAACAATGAGAAGGTAACAGAAAGGTATTGTCTGGTAAACATCAGAATCAATGTGGATGGTGAACAGAATGCACTCCGCGCGTGACAATCTGATGGTGATACATATGATGACAGTAAAGACAACTGAACTTTTTGAGTTGCGAACAGGAATTTTGTTTCTTTTACATTTAACCCATAACTATTTTCCTTGGATGCTTTTCCTAATAGTATCTTGAAATCCTTTGGTTTTGTCAGTGGTGTGTCTCTGTCCTCATCCTTTCTGTCCAACTCCCCTGTCTTCCCCTTCTCCATCTCTCCACCATCTTGTGTGTCTCTAGTGGACAGCCTGTATGTGGCACTCAAGAGCATTGATCGGGTGGACATCGTGAACATGCTGGAGTCCCAGGGAGCCCCAGGGATTCAGCACGTTGTTGGTGGTTGGGAGCCAGAGGCTTCCAGGTCTAGGCAAAATGATCGAGACCATCTATCTGCTGCCATCACAAATGGTAAGAGAGATGCATTTGATTCAGAATTTATCCTTTAATATTGTTGAAAATACTTATCTGATATGTTCTGAAGCCAGGCTGTTGGTTTGAGCTGGTTTAGGACTGCATTTGGCCAATTTCTGGTTGTTGATACAAAAACCTCTTCAAGAGCATCAACCCTTGAAATCTGCTCATGAACTGGATTGAACTGGGAATTCAGAAGGTCCTGTACAGGTTTCAAATGATTCCTTGGTGGTTTGATCTGGTAATTTGCTGTGTCCTGGTTTTAGACGGTTAATGGCTGGTTTTTACAGATTTAACATGGTTTGTTAAACCTACTCACCTGAAATAAATTCATGTGAATTTGTGAAGACGTACACATCATACATGAATCTATTGGGTAACAATATTGTTAATAAAGGTGCATAATTCCTGCGTTTTGTGGGGGGGGGGGTATAATTAATTTTATAGTTGTCCTCAGGTGAACATGTAGACATAATATCTCTATAGCTGGTTATCTTTTGTTTTTAAGACACAGCTCTTAACTGCTTTAAATGGTCTTTGTATGATCAGGCACAGGACTTATCAAACCTGGTGGTCAACCGACAAAGAACTGATTTCAACAAACTAAAATTTGCTGATGTTTAAGCTAAACCACCTTTCAAGGCACATTTGAACCAGCACAAAACAACTGTTCTAAATCAGCTCAAATACCATCGAAATACTGGTTGGAATAAAAAAAAGTTTCATGCTTCAAACATATCAAAACAGCAACTAATCCCACACATGATCCTTAAATGTTAAATCTGTTTTCTGCTCAAACCCCATCCCAAACGTTTCCTCTTCTGATCCAGTTGTCATTAGCGCCAGAACTGAAGACACCCCACCAGAACTATTGTAGTTTGACTAGAAGTAATGCAGGGAATTACTTTTAAATTCATAAAAGATTACTTCTTACACTTGAAGGAATATACGAGATTTGCTGGGCATACGGATAACAACTCTTATTAATAAGTAATTGGTATAGCGATTATTAATAACGGAAATTATCTAATGTCTCTTTACTGTAACTGACCTGTCAATTTATTAAATCATCGAAGCTACATTAAAGCCCTAATTACTGACAAGAGACACCAGGTAATCAGTATTTGTGGGATGCTTCAATAGTTCAAACCACCAATGAGCTCAGGTTTAAGGTTCGGTAAAGTTTAGAAGCTTCTCCTGCCTTTTACTATATGTTTGTCAAAGGTTCTGCTTTCAGCAATAAAATTTACATACTTTTTTGTTTATGTTAAACCAATGCTTTTTAATACTTAAAGTACTTGTATAATACTTTTTAATATTATTCCGACTCTTTTTAGATTAGAAAATGTGATTGAGATAATGCAGTGAGTCTTCTGCATGTAATGGCCCTGAAATCTATGAAGTGGAAACACCAAGAGCGGCTTTATAACATAACAGTTAAACACAGAGACGCAAGTCATCCTCTGTGAAATGCATGTGGTTGGTGGTGTTCCATGGCTAATTAATGATTAGTCGACAGCTACTGACTTTGTGACGAAGATGGCTGTGCAGTCCCTGGAGTGCACAATGTCTTCTTTAGTGATCGAGGAACACCACCTGTGGCTGAAACAGGCAATAATGTGTCCAATTGATTGCACCCAGTCTTTGGGGTTTCCTGTTTCACCGGATGGCCCATATAGTTGTTGGGCAGAGCATAGGATGGGATCGAGAAAATCTCAGTCCTCAGTTGACTGTGAGATCCCCAATGATTCCACAGATGTGCGGGTGAACAATCAACGTGTCCTTCAGGAAGCCCCTTGTAGAACCCCAAGCAGAAGTGTCCCATGCTGTACCTGGAGGCCCCAAGGTATCAAGATGTGGTTCATACTCCTGTTCCAGTAACAGGTGCCTTGTTCCTGAGAGAGGTGATCATCTGTATTTTTTTAAATAATTGGCCAAGCTCCCAGTCGGGATGCTCAAGAGCCAACACATTACAAGATGTGACCATCCTTGGGATTGGTTTGCAACCTCCAGGACCCAGCCGATCGTGCATCGGGACGAGGTGCTTCTGCACTTCTGCCAGTTGAGTTTTCAGGTCAACCAATAGAAGAACAGCCTGAACCCCGCTCAGGTCACGGGGGGGGAATGGATATTCAATCCCTTGGCCATCCAGCAGATCTGGGACCAGGTGGACCGGTTTGATTGCCCCAAGAACTCCAATTGCCAGCTTTTTACTCCTTATCTCTGGCTGCTCTTGGGATAGATGTGTTGGCCCAGGATGAAGCATAAGTATGCATTTCCTCCAGTGAGCCAGGAGACAGGTCTCTTGCTGGAGAGTAGCTGTAAATCAAAAACGCATTGGATTTTTGTACACTATATACTAAATATATATAGTTTTTGATATATAAATAATCTTTGGAGAGTCATGCTGCAACCGTTCTCAGTGGTTGATCTCAGTGCTCATTTTGGCAGCAGCAGCCAATGAGAGACTGCTACTGAGTGTGTGTGTCTTGCAAAATAATCCCCTGATTGACAACACATAACAATGTGTATAATGTATACAAATGCCCCCTGAAAAGAATACTGTATTGGTGAGTGGTTTTTGGGTAACTTTTCCAATGTGGTCATTGATCCAGGAATTAATCAGGCTCAGCCCTGCTTGGCTTTAATGAGCAATCAGTGTTTGCTCTGCAAAGAGTCATATGCTGTGATTGGATTAATGTCTCATGCTCTTCAAGCTGCCTCTGTTAATAGTGATCCGTATATATTCACTAAATCTAGGCTTGTTTTTGTTTTATCACGGACTTAAAGTCCCCAAAAACAGGAAAAGAAATTGGGGAATACTCCCTTGGTTTTACGTAAGGTGCACTGAGAAGATAAACTTGCATACTGATCAGTCAAATTCCTTGCATTTGAAATGCAGTCGTGGTGAAGGAGGACCCGCATGTCTTACTCCTTCAGCAAGAATCCAAAAGCTGCATACCGTCCACATACCGTGATGCAAAGCAGAGAACACTGTTGACTGGCAGACATTCAAAATGGTTGAAGACACTCATGTTTTTAATGGGAAGCATTTGAAACCAGTTGAGGGCTCAAACAGAAACATGATGTTAACAGCGAGTGTACTGTGGTTTATTATCGACAGAGTACTGAACTTGCTCCCTTTACCCCATGCTTTGTGTTTCTCTTGATATGTCACATGCAATACAGCCTTCCTCCTCTCCTCCTTCTCCTTTTATTCTCTTGTGCACCTCCTCTCTGACCTTTGACCTCATACAGGCATCATGTTGACCTCCGGCCCTCATTAATCTTCGTCCAGTCGTGTGTTTTCTTTCCTCCCTTAAAACCACCCTCCTCAGCCCCCAAAAAAGAAAGTTATTGCTGTTCTGTAATCAACACCCTCCCTCTACCCCCACCCCACCCCTTCTACAGGAGGGAGGTGTTTCTGACTCACCTGTCTGTCTCTGTCTCTCTTTCTGTCTTCTTTCAACCAATCCTTCTCTTCTCCTTCTGCTTTGAGGCCTGTTGACTTGCAATTGTGGCAGTTTCTTGGATGTACCTCATTCCATAATATCTGCATGCAGGGTCCAAAAGTAAAAGTGTACCACATCCCTCCTTCCATGATTGCCCATGATCGTAATTTACTTATAATGCAAATTATTGCTACAATCTAGAAATGTATTTAAAGCCCCACTTGATCAAAAACAACACTGATTCACCAAATTGTCACAGGTTAATTTTGGACCCTGTTAGCATGTGTCAGAGGAGGGCAACCTGTTGAGCATGAAGCTTCTCCTTTGGACAAACTTTTAGCTTGAAGGGTTATAATTAATTCATACTGTGAAGCAGAGTTTAATGAGAGCTTTCTACACATCTAAACCTGGTCTAAACTTGGGTCTGCTTTGTTTGGAACACCTTTTCAAACCCAATATTCCCTGGATAAAAGAGATTAGAGGAAATGATTAGAATGTGATGTAGAGATGTTGTCAGTGGCAGAAAAAATACCTGATCTTTATAAAAATAAAAAATATGTCTATCTCAGCTCAAAAATTATTTGGTAAAAGTTAAAAGTGCACTCTACAATTAAATAATTACTCATTAAATTCTTACAAATTGGCTTTGTCTTCTCTATCACCAGTATTTGACTTTCTTTTCAAAGCCCCAGAAAGGCAATTATAACTTCATTAAATATGTTTCTGGCTCTAGGTGTTTGGATTCATTCCAAACTGTAATTAAGTCAAAGAATCATGTGAAGTCAGACTGACCACTGGCCCCCAGTTTGCACTGTATGCAAGTGGAATGAGTTTTTAACCCTCCCGAGGTGTTGCTGGTGCAGGTAACTAGCTGAAAATTCTCTTAAAGGGAGTATTATCTTATTACTTGTAGACGTGATACTGGTTCATAAAAGAAAACAGATCCTAAAGGCCTCTTAAGGCCTGGGGGGTATTCCAGAAAGCAGGTTATGTGACATACCTGGGTATGTTTAAGGATAAGTTCGTGGACAACCTCAACTTTCGGTTCCAAAAACGGAGGTAACTTTATGGGTATGTATGTAACCATAGCAACTGACTCTCTGAAGATAACCTGCTCAGGAGCAGGTTATGTTTCAGTGTAACTTCGTTTCAGAAGGTTGGTGAGCATGGCGTGCCCTTTTGATGAGGATCCTGTGGACGTAGAAGCACAAATTATAGAGTTTTTTTTTCGTCGGGAGAGGGTTATAAGACCGCGTATTGATGTGTTTGCATACCCTAATGAATATTTGAAAGAGCGTTATCGTTTTTCAAAAGATTCGTTAGTTTATTTAACACGTCTTTTAAAACCGCATATCGCGAATGTGACAAACCGCGGTTCTGCGCTTAGCACAGAAAACATTCTGTGCATAGCACTTAGTTTTTTGCGTCTGGACATTTTTTGTACAATGTGGGCGATTCAGAGCATGTGAGAAAGGCAACTGTGTGTAGAGCCGTTCGTACAGTATGTCTGGCACTTAAACAGTTCTTACCCACGTTTGTACAGTTCCCTGGCCATAAACCTCTGCTTGTTATTAAAGACGAATTCCACAGAGTGGCAGGTTTGTCCTTTGTAGTAAAATCTATGACGCATATTTAATATTTAGTCATATTATGTATATCTATACATGTATTAATTATTTTCGTAGTGATATAACATATTCAAAAGGCTGTATAAGTCATACTTCATTATTTTGTATTATAATAAAACGGGAGCCAATACCAAATTTGTAATTTAATACACTCACGCATTTACTCTGTCCGTTATTTTTTGCCAAGCCAACTCTCTTGCTTTAGCTGATGCAGCTGTATTGCTTCTTTTAATATTATTGGCTTAAACTCCTCATAAGCGTGCATTAAAACCTCCAACTCCGCCTCTGTGAAATACGCCGCTCTCTTTTTTTCGCTTTTACTTTCCATGGTGACTCGTGAAATCGGCGATCCATTGAAAATGCCTTTATATATGCACCGTGCACGCGCATTAACTCTGGGTAACCAGTTGGAGGTTGATTAAACTTACTCTTCTCAGGTGTTTTGGAACCGACATACTCATGGTATGCCTGTTTAGGGTAAATCAACCCAGAGGTTATGATTTATCATATGGTAAGTTAACCAAGCTTTCTGGAATACCCCCCTGGTCCCAATTTTAGTTGCAAAGCTTTGTGCTCCGAAGCACCTCGCTATTAAACCGTGGGCACCAACGGGACAACACTAATCACCCCAAAACGGTTTCAATGTAAAAGGGTTTTGGAGTGACATATCAGATTCAGTTTTCTTAGGACAGCGACCAGTGAAAAGCTGGCTCTTTTGATGACGTGAAGAGGAGGTAAAAGAGCCGCTTGGTGGCGCTCATTCCACATTTTATGGCTCTCAACAATCTCTTTTTTTCTCAACATTTTTGACACCAGCTCCTTGTGATCAGTCACCAACAGTATAAACCGCTCAACATCCATGATTTTTTCTATCTGTGCTTTGATTTCTTCTCTGTTGTTGTCTTCTTCTTTCCATTTTTCCATTTGGCACAGTGAGCGTCTGTTGGAGCGCAACCGCCATCTTCAGCCAGGGAGCGTCAATATTTCCCTGATGCAGATGAAAAGCACCCCACTGAGAACCCATTAGAAGATTTTTGAATCTCAATTCGGACTGATGTGAACAAGACTTTACACACTGGTCCGAATTGAGATTCGCACCAATCTTCAGATGGCTTCTCAGTGGGATGCTTTTCGTCTGCATCAAGGAAATATTGATGCGATGATGCTCCTTCCCTGAAGATGGCGCTTGTGGTATATGCTCACCGCGCCATGTTTGTAAACTTTATGGCATTTGTCAAACAGCTCCCTGTCATTAGCCACCAACAGTATAAACTGCTTGACATCCATGATCCATCTTTTATGTTTTACTCTCCAGCTGTCATTGGATGTTCCCCTTGTGAAAAATGAATCCGATCTGGCAATCTGACTCCAGTTTCAGGGCTCGTCTGCCCAGGTTCATTTTCAAAAAATTTTGAAAAAAATGGGTGTACCTGGGCGTACATGCACTGAAGTGGGATCAAGAATTCTTTAAGTGAACTAATCATTTCAGTCATTTTTCCAATAAATTTGAGATGTAGTTGTAGTTGCTCAGTATAGTATTTTCTAAATTTGTTGTTTTCAGGAGTGGCTTTACAATTTTGCAAAATTACCAAAGAAAATGAGGCATTTCTAACTTCTTTCAGGAGTTCAAATATCTGGGATAATGGAATTATTGAAGTGGGCGTGAGCTCCAGATTGACGTTTAGCAAACTTTAATAAAGTTCTAGGCTCCTAAGCACTAATTTGAGCAGAGCTTCTGGTATGAGATTGGACAACATATGCTGCGTATTAAAAAGTTAAAACTCCATTCAAATCTATAATGGTAGCTAAAGGTTACAACGGCCACACTCTTTTAGAGGAGAGGAATGGAACACAAAATCCCCTTGAGATGTGGCCAACTACGAGAAAAGGTTGATTAATAGATCTGCCAATTTATTTCTCATTATATCAGTTTATTACATATTTTCAAATAAATTGTCTCAGCTGTATGTTGTATAAACCTACCATTACATTCAGTCAATCATCCAGAAAAATGTTTCCCTCTGGAAGTTCTGGAAGAGGAATTGTAAAAAGTTGAGAAAATGTTCTGGAAGAGTAATTGTTAAATATTCCCTAGCCGCATTTATTCCATGTATTTATTTAATTATGTATACATATAACCATTGTGAAATGTTAAAGTAAGGTCTGCAGTATGTAGGTAATCACTTTTTGGTATGACCCAGGGGTTTACACACAAATCACAAAAGCCCTTCAAATAAAAAGTCCTCTGTTGGCATGTTATGTTGCATGTCATGTTAAAGTTGCATGAAAGCTTTGGTCTTTATTAATTGCTAATTGTTGAAATAAATTTGTTTGTTTGTGATCATTCATAATCTAGTCAGTGTACATCACCACCTGAAACTGTCTGTTTTACATATAAACAGTACTATATGTATTTTTCCCTGTTCACAAGTCTGCCTTTTCAGTCTTCGTGTATGATTTTCTTATACATAACAAGTTAAAGGTGTTGTTTTTATTCTTAAATTCACGAAATTGTTCATTTTGTCTGTGTAAGTGTTTTCGTTTTTTCTCTGTCTGTTTATATATATATATATATATATATATATATATATATATATATATATATATATATATATATATATATATATATATATATATATATCTTTGTCATTAATGTAGATCACTTTGTCATTAATGTAAATATGCTGAAAATACATAAAAGCTCCTGCAGTAGTGATGTATGTGCCCAGATGGGTGCTCCTCTCATCCTTAATTTACCTGATGTGATGTGTAGCTGCTAACATTCTGGATTATCAAGTAAAAAAAGAACTCTATTATTTAGAAACGTAATTATTCAAATTATGTTTCACAGTTTGATGCTAAAGCAGTTTAAATCCATGATCGTGTAATATATATATATATATATATATATATATATATATAATATATTATAATGTAATTTTTGCTGGAGACAGGCATCAGGAGACCCCTGTGACCCCGAAAGGGAATAAGAAAATAAATGAATGAATGAATGAATAAAAAATATCATTTGAGATTTGTTTATAGTGTTTCCATATATTACCATTAACTACACAGGTTTGAGGTCACATGACTGGACTGATTGCGCCTCTGAAGTCCCATTCCAGGGCCATGTGGTTAAAATACATGCCAGTTTTTGTGTACTGGGTTCTTATCTGTTTGAGGATCGTAAAACTGGGGATAGGAAACAGACTAGTCCGAGTAAATGTTATTTCCCACAATACACATCGTTTCCTCTTTTTCTTGCTCAATACACATAGTTCTTGTCATGGTTTGATCACAATACATCTACGGCCACCATAAACCTGCTTCTTATTGAATACACACAGAAAGATGTTTGATGTAAGCATATATCAATTTAAATGTGTTTTATTTTTATCTACACAATTTCTTACAAAAAAACCTGCAGATGTCCATAAGTTTTTAAGCAAGTTCTTTTGTTGTCATCACTTAAAGGAGGAGTCATTTACTGCTCAATCTGCACAAGAATAGATACCTATCTGTAAACTCTTGCCAGCAGAAGAAATATATAAATATATGCACATGTTCACTGGTTTCTGTGTAATATATGGCAGGGGTAGACTTTAATGACTCATATTTTTGCTGCTCTGTCTCATAAACAATCAATATTTCATCGTTTTGTAAAATACTTGAAAACATGTTGCTGTGAGGTATTAGAGTACTTTTGAGACCATTATTTTGTCTTTGACCATTGGAAAAGAGTCCCTGAAAAACATTTGATGCAGTTGCTTGCATGCATGTTCTTCCAGCCTTGACTCAGAGAATGCAAGCATGGAAACACAAAGCATGTGTGTACAGGGTGCTCTGCCCCAATTCCACAGTTCTGCAGGGGTGTCTTTACTTTCTGGTTGGTGACGGTCAAAAATGTTCTTCAATCCCCTGATCTTTTGTGAAAAATGGGGCAGCAACAGTCTTTTTCTTGGTGAGTGCTACTACAGTTGCTTGTGCTCTTTCTGCTGGCCCAAACCTGCTGTAAGCGATACTGAAAGTCATGTGCACCTTAGGAATTTAGAATATCCTGAGTTGTGAAATGTATTTGTGTTCCTTCTGATATTGAACTACTGATTCTTTTCCAGATTTTATTTGCTTTGTTTGTTGAATATCTGTTTAATTTTCAACAATATTCGTTCCCATTCTTACTCAGCAGTAGTGTTTGAGATAAAGGCTATGTTTAGGGTCCACTGGGATTATTATACCCATTGTCATTGCATGAAACATCTGTAAGAAGGATGTCATCTAATAAAATTATCCAGATGAGTTTAAGTGCAAATGTACTGATATGTAGAAGAAATGGCTTACAGCAGCTTTAGCCTTCTTGCAATAACCTCCCCTCTTTGCTTCACTCTCCCTTACGAAAACCCATTTGGTCTCGAGCACATCCCTCCTGGGTTTAGATCGATGTGTGGGAATGGTAGCTTGGGGAGGGGGAGCTCAGCACAGTGGGGGGCATGTATCAGTGTACCTCTCTCTGTATCACTCCAGGTTACGGACTGGTGGTACAAGAGGAGCTAGTTTCACCGGCCTCCATGCAGTACAGTCTGCCTTCGCCATTGGGCAATGAGCCTTACTGGCAGGAAGTATCAAGCATGGAGTGTGCCCCCATTGCAACCACAGAAGAGGACACCCTTATGGAGATGTCTGAGGTTCAGGTTTGGCCCTCAGGTAACAGTCCCTCCTTGGTGGCTGTTGAGGACTCTTCGTTGGAGTGCAGCAATGCTGATGACGTAGAGGCACTAGCGAATCGGAGCCTGGGATGCTCAAGGAATGGGACTCCCAGTGGAAATGGACAAGTTGGATTTCCTCAGGAAGGTTTAAGTGGCTCTGTCGAACTTCTTGAGGATTTTTCCATTGGAGCGGATTCAGATTACACAGTGGCTGGAATGCTGAGTCTGAGTGAAGGGGTCAACATCAGCCCTCTGGACAGAGGTCAGGGGTCGGAGAGGGCAGAAGGTGCTGTAGGTCAAGAAGTCAACAATATTACAGACGCTTTCAGTGGAGGTTTGGGAGAAGGTGGCGGCACGAATTTAGAAGATAGCATATGTCTCTTTTCAGGGCAACAGCAACTTTATTCTCGAATGAATGAGTCACCTGGGTTAAGAAGAAGGGCTGAGCATGGTGATGACAGGTGAGTGAACCATTCAGCTCTTAATTTCTTTGTGGACCAACCTCAGAAAACAACGATGATTGCAAATCAGGAGAAGCCTTTTTGTTCTTGGAAAACTGCAGCAATAGCCCAAAACAAGGCAATTTAATGGGGTAATTAGTTTAAAGCTACACTGTGCAGGCTATGCACACCATTTAGAGCAAGTCTCCACGTGTCCGTTGGCAAACCAGTTATGCTAACCCAAAGAAAAATTGGACAAGCATGTGGTTATATTTAGTTCTACAATATGGTTGCCAGTCAGTCATATACAGCAACAGTAAAGGTCTCAATAACACTCAGGACAACCAACGGGGTCAATTCAATTGAAAAAATCTCAAGAATCTTCCAAACTTTACTGTCATTTTTTTCCTCCTTTCTCAGGTTAAGCCCAGGATCTTTCCTGTCATACCTGCAGGATCAGGGGTCTTCTGGTTGCCATTCAACTCCAGATGTGACTCAGAACAGATTGAGTTCACTACAGTGTTCTCTCCCTAGACAGGCAATAGAGTCTGTGATGTCATCCGTACGAGCAGCAATGGTCTGCGATTCCAATCAGTCTTGCCTTGGCCAGGAGGCCCTCATCGAGCCAGTGCGGGACATGGGGCATTCAGAGATCTTTCATGGGCATTATCAGGGAACTCAGCCCTTTGAGAAAGGACTAGGTTTCCCACACAGACCAGAAAATCTCAGAGGATGGGGAGACATGCTCCTGCGTGGACAGGTAACAATGTTTTCCAATTAAATGAGTATCAATATTTCAAATACTCTGTCAATGTCAACTCATAAGTTATCAAAGGACTGAAATTTAGCATTTGGAAGGGTGCTGTCATTGGTTTTGTTTTCCATTGAGAGTTCGAAGTGCACCACAGCACACACCAGTACTGTTTTTTTTTCAGGCTGTGGCTTTGTGTTGCAATATACAGGCCTCTACATACCAATCCAAATTGAGATTCGCAGTAATCTCTTGATGGCTTCGTAGGAGGGTGCTCTTTGTCTGCATCGAAGAAATATTGACGCATCTGGCGTTTGCGGTTCATTAGATGTGCTCCATGCCATGCTGGTAAATGAGAAAGAAAAAGACTGCGTCATAAAAGAAATCAAAGAACATATCGAAAAAAAAATTTGGTGGCTGATCACGGGGATCTGTTTGTGGAGGAAGGAGATGATTTATGAAAATGTGGAATGAGCAACATACGAAAATATTTCGCAGGCACCATTCATCTGTCCGATATGTGATGTCCCATGGTTTTCGATTGAGGCACGTAGTCGCACTAAACTATGCACCGCCAATTCAGATCGGTGGGTATTAGCTTTAAGTGTGTTTGTTTGCCTACTACTGCAAAGTGCAGTCTGAGTGGAAGCACTTCAAAGGTTAGGATGCCTATTTTCAAATTGCAGTGCTCCATTGACAGTCCGTTTTAAGAATTCTAAGCATGGTTTTGGGAATTGCCAGCTCTGGGATTTAATGTTGTCAGGCAGGCACAATTGAAATCTATGCATCTGGCTCATTCATATCCCCACTGTCTTGCTGAGTTAAGACTAATAACAAGACAGAGCACCCTTTCTGAGGTTGCGTTCTGCTTGGAACTGAGGTCGTTTCATCATATAATTAGTGTTACGTTTGAACAGATGCATTCCATCATTCAAACTATAGTACAAGTAATGAAGAGTAAGACTTGTTTTCTACTTATATGATGTAGGGTTCAGTTTCTTGTGATCCTATCAGTTTTAATCGATTAGCGAAACTATTTGCAAAGCATTGTAGACTTCTTGGAACTTCTTGGAATGTCTACACAGTTTAGTTGCAAGTTTTGTCAAATAAACCTTACTCCATTACAAAGATTGTTTGCCATTGTGTGCACTGAAGCAGAGTTGGAACTAAAACCAGCAGGGACTTTGCCCACATCGAAAAAATGACTTTTTCCTTAGTCTGACCTATGCTTGGAACACTAACATTCAGTGCCACCTAATGGATAAGAACCTTTTCTTCTCACAATGGATCAGAATGCATAAAATGTTAAAGTAATCATGGGTATAGCTTTTTTTCTTGAGCAAAAAAGGTTGACGGTTAGAGGCTCGCCGATGACCTTGCTGGGAGGAGTTTGCATATTCTCACCATGTTTGCGTGGGTTTCCCAATCCCAAAGAACAAAAATATTCCATATACACGTGCAACACATGGAACTGTGAAAACAAACTAGGAAAATACCTTAAAAACGAAGAGCTGAATAAATGAAGAATAACAGGCACAATAACTGTTCTTGTAACATTTTGCACTACTCCTTGATTTTATTATCAAAGGCCACCATCTCAAATTCCTTTTCTCTAACTCTGAAGAACTGACAACAAAATCTGCGTGAGATACGTAGATTTGATGAGAGAATTTGCATAGGTTGAGTATAGGCAGCACTATACAAGCAAAACCGGTCTACGGAGGACGCCATTTCACACCTCCTCCACACAACAACGAGCCACTTGGACTGCAGAAAAGGGAATTATGCAAGAATGCTGTTTGTTGATTACAGTTCAGCATTCAACACCATAATTCCCTCCACACTCACATTGAAGTTGGAGGTCCTGGGTCTCAGCCCACCTCTGTGCCAGTGGATCTCCAACTTCCTGACAGACAGACCACAAGCTGTACGGTTGGGAAATCACACCTCATCCTCCATCACTCTCAGCACTGGAGCCCCCCAGGGTTGTGTTCTGAGCCCCCTGTTGTACTTGCTGTACACGTATGACTGTGTGGCCACTTTTAACTCCACCACCATCATCAAGTTTGCTGACGACACTGTCGTGGTGGGCATGATCTCCAACAACGATGAGACGGCCTACCTACAGGAGATTAAAAACCTGGAGAGATGGTGCCAGGAGAACAATCTCCTCCTGAACGTCAGCAAGACTAAGGAGTTAATAGTGGACTTCAGTACAAAGCAGAAGCGAACATACAACCCTGCTTCCATCAACGGGACTCAGGTGGAGAGAGTGGACAGCTTCCGGTACCTCGGTGTACACATCACGCAGGACTTATCTTGGTCCTGTCACACCAACTCCCTGGTGAAGAAGGCCCGGCAGCGTCTATACCACCTGAGACGCTTAAGGGACTTCAAACTACCCTCTCAGGTGCTAAAGTCTTTTTACACCGGCACCATCGAGAGCATCCTGACTGGCAGCATCACTTCCTGGTTCGGGAACAGCACCGTGCAGGACCGGCGAGCCCTACAGAGGGTGGTGCGTTCAGCTGAGCGTACCATCCACACCGAGCTCCCTGACCTGCAGGACATCTATAACAAGCGGTGCAGGACCAGAGCCAGGAAGATTGTGAAGGACCTCAGCCATCCTAACAATGGACTCTTCTCACTGTTGCGTTCAGGAAAGCGTTTCCGCTCCTTGAAGGCAAACACAGAGAGAATGAGGAGAAGCTTCTTCCCACATGCCATTCGGACCCTAAACAGGGATACACCGGGCACATAAACACAGACTTCCATCTGTCACTTCTTCTCTCACTCCACACATTCACCTCACACTCCGCACAGTTTGCACAACCGTGGACAACAGCACAAGTCACTTTAAAGACTTTCACTTCGACACTTTAGTGACAATTTGTCACACACACATATCACTTGCCATTCTTGCACGTCACATCATATCTCCTGTACTTTTGTACTTTTATTTTATTTTATTTGTATTATTTGTATTATATTGTATTCCTTGTATTTTTGCACTTTATTTTATCTCATATTTCATACCTATTTTATTTTCTTATTATTTATTTATTTTTTTCTTTTTATCTATTTTTATCCCTTAAATGGTTACAGGTTGGACAGTTGTAAAATACATTTCACTGCACGTCGTACTCTGTATGTATATGTATGTGACAAATAAAATCTAAATCTGAATCTGAATCACTACTCCACGAGAAGGGTCAGAACCAATTCGCTAAAACGAAAAAGTCACTAGATTTGACGTTAGTAACTAGAATTCAATAAAGAAAATTGTTATGGGGTCTGTAAAGTCCTAGTGTTGAAACTGCTAAGTTTGCGACGCTGATTGATCCTCTCCCTCTCATGTTACTCTACACTGAGTAAGTGGCATCTTGGCTCCACCCCTTTCTGGATGCTGGCTGCTACAGTGCAGCAAATTACCATATTAAACAATAAACCCCTAAAACACACTCAAAATGAGTTTTAACATGTAAAAGATTGTATTTGTATTTTCAACAGAAACTGGTATTTTAGAAGACCCATTTCACACTCTTCAAAAAGTTCATATTAGAGGCATTTTGATAAATGTCTGGTTCGATATGTGTTTGCTGGGGTTGTTTGACTAACTTTTTGGAGGTATTTAGCACTGATTCAAGATATTTGTAGAAATATTTGATGTTTTGATTACAATAGCGAGCGCACATACTTCAGCTTTCCAAATGGGTATTGGTCCAGCTTAAATATCTTGCTTAAATTTATAATCAAAAGATGGGTGCTGTTTATTCTTGTTAATAACTCTCTTGGTACTCTTTATATGAGTAACTGGACATTATTTTAACAAAGAATTAGCAAATAAATGCTAAATAGCCAAAAGATGCACATGATTATACAACCAGAAAATTCTTCAAATTCAGTTATTTACCAAATGTGTGCATTTTAACTCTAAACTAATTAAATCTAAACAATAATTTGAGTAACAGGATCGTATTTTTTAAATGACACTCCAAGATATCATCTCAAACCATCAAATATGAAAATAAGAAGTTAGGAGAGCTTACTTTTGCTCTTCCCATGGCCTTCTATAGATCCAAGTGATGCAACTTCCTGCTGACTTAGGGTAAAAGTAAGTAAAATGAGTAAAAAGCTGGCAACCTGTTTTTTTATCTAGGAAAGTATAAATATTAGTGTAAATAAATGTACTTGAAACAAACATTATATATGGATTTACATATCATGGCAAAAAAAGATTTTTTTTTTAAAACATCGTAATCATTATATTCTATGGAGAAGTGTAGCATCGGAGATGGTGTACAAGCAATACATGTGAGTTGTCACTGTTTCTACCAATATTTTAAATGTTCTAGCTTAAAATTGCATTAAGAATAATATTATTTTGCATATAAAGTCCCAGGGACAGAAATGGCACCCACTCTGTGGAAAGGCTCTGTTTGAAAAGATTGCTGAAGACATAATTAAGGAGATATTTAGCATTTGCTCGAGATTAGCATCTCTGAATAGTTTGACTGTGTCAAGCTTGAGAGCAAAATATCAGTGAGCTAAAATAACTTCATTGGACAGACCGTTTCATAAATGACCATGTAAAAAAAAAAGCATGATGGTGACATTCATTCTTGTGGATTAACAAGCACATATTCAGCTGGTCCCTAGATGGACAGAAAGCTTTGGTTTCTAATAATAAACCTTGTCCCTCTCGGTGTTTGCTTCTGTTGCAGTGCGGTGTGTGTGTGTGTGTGTGTGTGTGTGCGTGTGTGGGTGTATGTGCATGTGTGCATTGGGTTTTTTAGACATTGATGAGTCATATAACTTTTTTATTTTGCATACACGTCTATGGGAAATGTAAAGGATTTATTCAGAATGGTACAAGGGTTTTAACAATTTCATAGCATCACACTGTACATAATTAAATATAAATTCTATAAACCATTGACTCTATTGTAGCCCATGCTAAATTTGTTTAAAAACTCGTCCATTCATTTCTTCATCCTTATCCGCAGAGTTCCAACTGCTCTTTATCTCCATCTCACATTTGTTGCCAGTCCAACGCTGAGTGACATTTGTTCACCATTCATTCCTGAGGGCAATTCACCAGTCTACCAATGATGTACATGTTTTGGCACTGTGGGGGAAATCAGAGCACTTGCTGGAAGCCCACTCAAGCACAAGGAGAACATGTAAACCTTCTAGCCACTACTATAGAAGTGTTGTGATTTTACAAGTGCAGTAAAGTTGGCAACAGCTGTTCCTCCTCTCTGAACATGAGGGTTGCTCTCACACGGAGAGTATTGAGAACTCACAGATCACATGAGAAATCAGACACTGTGAAAGAGAGAAGTCCAGCCTGTGTTAGTGTGAATCTCGGTGAGAACAGTCGCAGGGAGCAAAGAATAGAACAGTAGAAGGAGGTGTGACCTAGAGAAGTTTTTTTTTTACATAGAGAGGGGGGTTGGGGGAGGGCAGAGACAGACAGTAGTCAAGCCGGGCACATTTCCAGTAGAGCCCAGCAAGGAAATGACTGAAGATGCAATAAAATCACTGTAGATTCAAATCAACTGCAGGTTTCTCTCAATGAAAACGACAACTAGGAAGCCCATCCCTGTTTTATTCTGAGCCTTTCTGAGAAGGATCATGTGGGCTCTGGTCACTGAGCTGTTTTTCAGCCTGGTTTTGCTGGCTTTCTTGGTGGTCAGTTGCCAGAATGTCCTGCACATTGCCAGCAGCTCTGTGCACTCCGTACTAGGCTATGTCCACTCTCAGCTGGACCGAGAACTGGGGGAACGTGAGGGCACGACTGATGAAGAGGAAAACATCACGACCCGAGTTGTGAGGCGCAGGGTTATATTAAAGGTATTCAGTTCATTCAGAAGATATTCTTAAAGGTGCTTGCATGGAAAGGGGGTGTACATTTATTCTGGGTTTTATGGTTACGTTGTATTGAGTTTCTATAAGTGAACTACTGCCTTCTGTTAGCATCTGTAGTTTTACAGCATGTGCATTGTACCTCGTACCCCAAAAACTGAATTTAACAATTAGCATAAATTTGGGGGAATTTTTCCTATATTTAAGTAGAATTTCTTTTATTCTTATAAACCCTTGAATTCAAAGGCTAAAACTAATTAAGTAGGCTTTGTAATATTTTTTGCATATAACTATATAAATACAATTGTGTACAAATTTAATCTGTATAATTAATGGACTAAATGTAATTGTTAAATAAAAATGAATTAATAACATATACCATCTTTTATTTAGAACATTACCATTGTGTAAACTTTACTACAATATTATTACTTCAGTGTTATTTATTCCTTTTTAAGTTGAAACAGGGGCTGTACATTGGGCTTGGGTTCAAACGTCTGCTAATGTTGTGATCAAGATCTCTGTTGTTCCTTGCACATTTACAGAGAAATACAGTAGCTGAACATTTGCTGCTCTGGAGTGGGTGAGCCTGTGAGGTTATAAATACCACTGAGGTGGTGTTGAGTTTCATCTGACCTCATTCTGAGTTCAAGCATCAGATTCCAGGGGCTTGTGTAGATACTTTTCCTGAAGTTTCTTATTTGCTGCTAATTTTCTTAATTATTCCACCAGTTCCTACATGTAAGTAGATAGATAAACAGACAGACAGACTCCCTGTCCACTTTATTAGGTACACTTGTTCACCTTAACTCAAATTTCTAACCAGTCAATCCCATGGCAGGAATTCAATGCATTTAAGCATGTAGACATGGTCAAGATGATCTTCTGTAGATCAAACCAAGCATTAGAATTGTGAAGAAAGGAGCTTTAAGTGACTGAACATGGCATGGATGTTGGTGCCAGTCGGGCAGGTCAGAGTACTACTGAAAGTGCTGATATTCTGGGATTTAGAATCCTAGGATTTTTAGGATTTACAGAGAATTGCCAGGAATAAGAGAATGGCAGTTATTTGTGTCCGCAAATGCCTTGTTGATGCCAGAGGAGAATGGCAGACTGTTTGGAGCTGATAAAAAGGCAACAGTAGCTAAAAAAAGCATTTCTGAATGCACAACATATAGAATCTTGAGGCTGATTGGCTACAGCAGAAGTAGAACTCAACTGTTGCCACTCCTGTCAGCTGAAATCAGGAAAACTGAGGCTACAGCTCGCACAGGCTCAACAAAATTGCATTTTGCCTGGTCTGATGAGTCTCGATTTGGTAGGGTCAGAATTTGGAAACAGCAACATGAAAGACAAGACAGGAACGCGAAGAAATCCAACAAGGCCACCCATTTAACGAGCACCTCCAGATGCCTTGGGTCCACAACAAAATACAACAATGTTCAACAGGGCGGTATTCTTCCAACAAGATATAAGGTGGAGTGAGATTCGGCTCAGAGCGATCAACTGATAATATATAAAGCTTTAGGCAAGAGATGTGGAAGACAAGGTGGATGTTTGCACATCTACAGTTCACACAGACAATAGAAGATTGGAAACATGTTGTCTGGTCTGGTGTTTCTGGATATGCTATGGGTGGTAGGGTCAGGTTTTGGCATCAACAACATGAAAGCATGGATCCATCCTGCCTTGTATCACTGGTTCAGGCCGGCGGTGGTGGTGTTATGGTGTGGGAGATATTTTCTAGCCACACTTTGGGCCCATTAGTACCAGTTGAGGATGCCAAATCCTACCTGAGTATTGTTACTGACCATGTCCATCCCTTTATGACCATCTTCTGATGGTTACTTTCAGTAGGATAACGTCACACAGCTTGATAGGCTCACTGTACCTTGGAGATTTTATCGTACATGGTAAACACACACACACGCACACACAAAGAAGGCAACCCTTGCATCATAAGTCACAGAATATGCACCAGATAAGAAGTATACATTTAAAAGGACTGCAAAGGTCTTAAATCTAAAATTTCTCCAAATATTTTTTACTAGAGAAGTGGCCCAGCTGGGGTAAGAAACTGGAAACTCTTATTGAAAGATGCCAGTGCTAACCATTAAGCCACTGTGCTGCAATACGATGTGTCAGTTGTAATAAGTGCATAAATATGTAGAGCGAACAAAAGACGTTTCATTTCACTTAAGTGTCTTTTATTTTAGTGATGAGGGTATGTTCTGCCTAATAAACTAGGAACCATATCATCAGTCATGAATCATATATTTTTGGATCTTTGTGCATCATGAGTACTCGAAACAGTGGTAATCATGGGTAATGCATTCAACTCATGAAGGATCCAAAAGGCTTCTTTATCAAATCTTTGTTTCTCATTGGATAGTTGTGGGTTTTTGTACTCCAACACAACTACATTGGACCTTTTTTACTTAGAATTCCATATATGGTAAATATGGTAATTCAAAGTTTATCTCATAAATGCTGACATTCGGCAGGTGCCTGCATGTCAATGAGCCAGAGAAGCACATGTATGTACCATTCTGCTTTTTAAGTTGCTTTTATCATATCTCACCTAGGGTGATGAGGCAGAGGATCTTCCTGGAGAACAAGTGAGCGAGGAGCAGTTTACTGACAAGCATGGCAACATCGTCACCAAAAAGGTCAGCCCTCTCATCCTGCTTTTTTGTCAGAAGTAAAGTCAGTCACATATTACCCTGAGACCATGCTCACTCCACAGGTAAATGTGACCCAAATCCTATAAAGTCTGTTTTAGAATTGCCTACTGGTTCATCATATTAGTATCAGATTATGGGACACAGAGATGTTGACAAAAGCTACTTACTTTGAGAAAATTCTTCTCAAAATCCTTATGCTTATCACTAGAAGTAGACTCCAGCACTCTAGCTAATTCTTTAAGAGTTTGTGTTTTTTGTTTGCCTATAAGATGGAGGTAGGTGTTATCACAGATAGACTAGTATTTTCCCAGAGAAGGCTCTAATAAAAGAATTAAATATAAACAAAATGCTACCTTCAATGTGCTATCAGGTTTTAAGTGAATAGACCAAGCACCTTTTGGTTTCAAATTAAACAACAGCAAATAGACAGCACATGTAATAGAATTACAAAAACCTGTAGGAAAGTATGACATAAAAGTAAGTTCTATTTGCTTGATACTCATTCGTGGAACTTTAGAGTATCACCTAATCCCACATTGTGTTTCATATCACTATATCATATGACAGAAATAATAATTGAAGGTATTGGTGGAGAAATTAAAGTGGCGGTGTGATCTATTTCAAAGTGAGATTTAGGTAGTAAGTACAAAAGAGGTTTGGAATTAAGAGTCATGCCGTAACCATGAAGGAATTGAAGTTAAGGGATAAGAGTTACCAAGCCAGCTGTGGAATGATGCCATGACCTGGTTATAACTTAGAGTAAAGGGGATGAGAGTTGCAGACGTAAAATAAGGAAATTAGGGTCTAAAAAGTAGGGTCAGTTCAATGCCGGTGTTGTATAAATTCATCCTACCCATGAATTCGCCCCTTCCTTGTTCAGTGTAATCTTTGGTCATTTTGAGAAATGTAACAGGCATCTCAGAACTGATTTGTCATGTCTTACTGGGGTACACAGAAATTGCAGCCACATAACCATTAAGGGGGTTGCTAGCACTGTGGCCATCCAGTTAGAAGGTTGCCGGTTCAAGCAACTGGAAGGAGTTTGAATTTTCTCCCTGTGCTTGCGTGGGTTTCCTCCGGGTTTCCCCCACAATCCCAAAAACATGCATCAGGATAATTGAAAATTCTAAAATTTTGAATGTGTGAGTGAATTTGATTTATGTAGGTTGCCCTGTGATGGACTGGGGAACTGTCCAGGGTGTACCCCCACCTTTCACCACAAAGTTAGCTGGGACCAGCAGACCCCCGTGACCCTGAAAAAGTACAAGAGGGTATGAAGATGAATGAATAGGGTTAAGGGTTAGGGGTCAACAAGTTGCCAACAGGACATAACAGGTCTACATAGAGTGAGCTATGGACTTGGGATCCAATAGGACTTGGGGTCCTCAGTGGGGCTTGTTTGTGGGCCAGATGTGGTGATACAGGTTGTTGTTGTTTTCAAAAGCCAATGATCAGTGTTTGGTAGAATCTGAGGACACTTGCCCACTGTATTTGGATCAGGGCTGCTTTCTAAAGGTTTAAAAGAAGACCAAATCAGGCAAAAGAAACAACTTAGGTACAACTAGGCTCACCTTTCAATGCAAAACCATAGGATCTATGTTGACCACAGGATCCATGTTAAACCAGGAATTATTAGGGATGAACGAACCTTGAAGAGAAAGTCAGGGCTGTAAAAAGGGTTTCAAATGCTAGAAGGGCAATAATCTATAGCAGGATCAAGGACCTGTAATTGGAACCAAAATTTAACATGCCTCAGATCCTAGGCACCCAACTTGTAAACTGAATCATGTTGGCAAGCCAGGTTGTCTGAATGAGGTAGTCTGCAGCCCTAGGAGGTCTGTAGTATGCATTTTGCACAACATTTACCTGACCTGAACACATCTCTTCCTTTTTGGTTACTGTCGGCTGTCACTTTTATTGATGCTATGGTCGCCACCACCACAAAGCAAAATGGCAATTGTGTATTATGGTGTGCACCCAATACTCCATAGGGATTTGGACTGATGATGTAGTCAAGCCTGGAATACTGGTCCCCTTTTCTGGATTGCCTCTCTCAGAGGTACATCCTTGATCAATTACCTTGAGTACAAGGTATCCCTTGCAGCAGACTCTGTCTTCTGACACTTACTTCAAGGTCTTGATAGGCAAAGTTGATGGACTGGTTGCTGTTGTGGTAGAAACTGGTCATAGAGTTTTGTTTTCTGCGTCTTACGCCTTTGCGGCAACTACACTTTAGCTTCTCAGTCAATACCTTGGGCTGAAAAGCCTGCCTGGGCAGCCATGGCATGCACTGTAACAGCAGCTGCAGCAAATGTAGAGTAAGCATTCAGCTTTAAACGGCAGGTGAGACTTTCTTACTGTTGGATCCCCACGTCATCGTTATCCCAAATTGCATTAAAGTGACTGTATGAAGGTAAACATATGGAGTGAAAAGCATCCCCAATACAATTAAACTTGCATGGTTGCCCTATCGATATATTGATTATCACACCCATGAGTCACTAAAAGCCATTTTGTATGAGGTTGAGTTTTGGTCAATGACAGTATGACATAGAGGTCTCCCACAATGTGACATCGTGAACTCTCTACATGTATGCATTTTTGTGTTAATATAAAATAATATTGTTTGATTAAATGTACTATACACAAAGATTATGGTAGTCATTATGATTTAAAACATTTCATTTTATGTTTCCATGTCAATACTAAACACAACTATAAATCTCATATTTTCTCTAAAAGTTTTGAGAATTTCACAATTTAATTTACACAATCTCAGGTTCATTGATTTTAAGAGGTTAAGTTACATGTCCTCCAGTATGATGGATTGCTTGTTGCAACTTAAATTATTGAAAATGTTAACATTCTCAAACCTTTTGGCCATGGGTAAATGCATGAATTTTGCTACCATCCTGTCTTTCACCCTAATTTTGGTTTTTATTTCTCTTTCTTCATTTATTTCCCCATATCCATCCATCCATACTCTGGCTGGAATAGATTGTGAGGAAGGTGGTCCGGAGAGGAAAAGGGGAGGAAGGGGGTCAGGAGCTCCTCATAGAAGGGTTGCCGCAGGATTTCAATGAGCCAGACCTTGATGGAGAACAGTACATGAGCTATGCAGTCCTGGGCCGGGACAGCAAGGTGGGCTTTTAAATTAGAAGGATTGATGCCCCACAATAGAAAATATATTACCGTAATTGAGTGGAAATGCAATGGAGGAATTTGATATATCACAGATTTTCCCACTTAGCAAAAACAGACATAATTGTAATTTTGTAAAAAATCCAGTCATGTTGAATGATTTTTAAGGATGTCCATCCATTTGATGCCATGAAACACCGGTTTATTATTTTTTAAAACCATTTTTATTTCTTTTACAAAAGGAAGGAGGGTTTTGCCCAAAATTGTACAATCGATGGACCCATATGCAATCATCTTTAACAAAAAAAGCGCCCCCTAACCCTATCCCCTGGGCATTCGTGGGCTTAAGAGAGGGACTTTGTGCATGCTGCCAGATTTTATTTAATCCTTGGGTCATGGACGTGATTTACCGAAGACAAAGCAAGTCATGAGCAATAGCTGGAGGAACATAAGAATGTTTATTGAACGAAAAATAACATGAACTGAAGAAACATGAACTAAGTAATTAACTGAAAACAGACTCTTTTAAAAATTTTAAAAGATATAATGATAACAGACCAGGTACTTGCCACAGGTGACAAACAGCAGACAGCCATGGAGTAGAAATATCCAATAACCAGCACAGAAAACACAGGAATATAAAGAGACAACGATCACCAAACTGAACGAAAAACAGGTGTGCACCGTTTAGGAGAGAAACAGGATAGGAGGGGTTAGTAAACAGAGAGACAAAAGTTTAGAGCCACAGACAAAGAAAAGCACAGGGAAATGGTGACACCTTGGCTCTAAATGATAAACGTTGAGACTGCAGTTCTCTTGAGGTCACTGAGCAGGTGTTTATGTATCTCATTCTCTTGTCCCATAACCCATCCAAGGCCATTCCTACAAATCTTTATTCTTGTCCATACTAGAGAGGTTCTATTCTGATTTAGACACAGAGGTGGGAATATTAGAGACAAATGAACTGGTCGAGTGAATTCTTACTGGTTGGTAGGTTGGGCTGGGCGATAAATCGCAAAAGTTGTGATGGATATTCAGAATCTATAATCGATCAAATTTCACCAGGTCATATTTAAATTACATTCCCTTTAAAAACATGAGACCCCGCTCTATTTCCTTCATTTATTTTAAAATCAAGTATTGCCCCCTTCTCTCAAACATCTCTCACTAGTCATTTGTGAGAATTTTTACTGTACAAAACTTGAGAGTGAACTACAGGGAAAAAAAATAATCGTTCATTAATCGTAATCAAGTTTAAATGCTCAATTAAAGAAGATTTAGATTTTAAGCAAAATCACCCAGCCATATTGGTAGGTGATCAAAAACTCATTTCCTGCAAACAAATGGAAAACAATTGTTTAAAAATCACTCAATGTCTGGGGTTTTTATTGTCACAGTATGAGGTATGGTATATGAAAACTGAAGATAGGAGAGCTTGAAAAATCAACAAATTCAAACATTTTAGCAAGAAATGGTTCCAAAAGTAGACAATAATGCACCTCTGGAGTGTTTTCTGTCAGTTGGTCAGGCTTCTAATCTAATCATTAATATTTCTGTTTGTTTCTGTTGTTTCTATTCAGCCCAGAGGGAGAAATTCAATAGCCAATGTCTATTCAATAATTTGATGCACATGTTGCTTGTATGCTTTGAATACTCATAAATATAGCTGACATTTTTATCCATCATTCACAGTGAAGACATTTACACAGAATTGTGTATTTTTATGTTGTGAAGCTTAAAGCATCTGCCTCCTCTTTCACGTATCTCCAGTGCATATTATCGTTCATGATTTATATCATATTCCCCTGTACGTTCTCATATTTAATTAAAATTATCTTTTCTCATTACTGTGAACGTTCTCATCTTTTTCTGATCCTTTATTAATAATAATTATCTAATCACCATTCAATGTACAGTACTGTGTTTGAGGCAGGAGAGAAAAGTGCTGTAAAAAAGATTTTGGAAATATAAATAATAATTGTAGTTTTTTTTAAGTACATTAGTGAAAAAAAACACAGTGAGCGAACAAATGTAAATTCTTAATCAAATCCATATTTGCTGTTACTACATTTTGCCTTCAAACCAGAATCAATACTTTTTGGGACACTTGTATAATGTTTTTGTCAGATTTTAGTATGGTGAAGAATCAACAAAGCCTTTTCATACAAGCACTTTTAAAGAAATACAAGGAAATGAGCAATGTTGAGGATTGTAGATGCAGTAATAGGTCAAGGAAACTTGTGCAGCAGATAGAAAACACAAGTAAGATGTATCGAGCGTTTCTGTGATGTCATGAAAAGACAGAAAGATTTGAAAAACTACATCCATAGAAGATCTGTGGTTAGTTGCTGCTGTTTTCAAAGCAAAGTAAGTAAGTAAATAGCCTTTATTTGTCACAAACACTGTTACATGCAGTGAAATAAGACCCCTCTGACCACAAACATAGACAGGGTGAGGACAGGCCAATGTTGAGAGGTAGCGTTTAAGAAAGAAACAGAGAAATGGGTATACATTGGGTAAGGTAGCTCAAAAAAGAGCTTTCAGAGGGCAGTGTGGAGCAAGTTAAAAAAAGCTATTGCAACCAAGCACATATAGACATAATACAGAAAAAAACATTGCAGGAGGGGGTAGGGTCAGGGAAGGTGGTGGGACCACAGCAGTCAACAGCCGACATTTTCAGATTATAGCGGTTGGAAGAAGCTTGCGGAGGTGTGTCTTTGAAGAGGGACACTGAAGAGAGGGGGAGGAATGTGGAGCATCTCGTTATCTCGCTCTCTCTGGGGAGCATTTTGACTCCTTGTTAACTTTCAAAGCCAGAGGAGATGAGGGAAAGCCAGATGAAAAAGAAGTTGATTTGGGTCAAAAGCTGTAAATTTCAACAGATTTTTAATGTCCATCACCGGTCTCCATTTTGTCCAACATCCGTTGCGTAGCTCTCCCCGATAATATCCAGTTTGCTGGCACAGACCACTGAATGAGTCCTGACAGACTTAAGTCCAGACAACCTTTCATTCCAGTTGGTCAGCTTAGTGGGGTTTTGAGCACTGACCGCCTTTGATAATTGCCAATAGCCAAGAGTTCCACATATTCCGATCAACAGAATCCCAGTTATAACAGTTCCAATTAGATAAATGTCTTCCACATCCTCCAGGGATAGAGCAGCCAGGCACACGATTCGCCACATCACCCAGGAGTCCATGTAGCCAGCAGTGAAAGTTCCTGCAGGACAGGTGGGCTCCCTTGAACCCACGCCTCTTGTCGAGAAAATGGTGTCAATTGCATTCAAAGACCAGTTGATAAGATCCATAATTCCTTTTATGTGGAGAGCAGGGCAGCGAGAGTCTCTCACAGACAGTCAAACACAGTGTGCCAGTGGATAATCAGAGATTTGGGAGAGGATAAATATGCGACTTCCTCTGCCGAGAGCATGAGAGAAGAGAAGAGTGGTCACACTCAATATTGTTTTAACTCTTTAGTAAATTCACTGCAATTTGTATATTAATAAAAATAAATGATGAAAACAAAACACTTCCAAAAATATTCTTTGTTTACAGCATTTTTTTTACACCTGCCTAAAACTTTTGCATAATACTGGACATTTAATCTAGTATGCACCAACATTTTTATCATCAAGGGAAAGTGCCTTTTAATTTACAAAGTACTGAGGACATAATACATTATATTAACACATTTTCCATAAGCCAACATATATTTTAAATGATTTTATATTGGTCACATGATGTATTCTAAGGTTGTGAATTTATTTTTTTATCTTTAGTGCATAATGATTTTAATCTACAAAGGCTTTAAATATTTCACTCTCTTTGTAGTACTAATATATAATGCAAATTCCTCTTTTTCAAAGTAATTATTTAAATAAATTTACTGTCCCTTGATTTCTTTTTGCTGGCACAAGTAAAAGTGGTTTTGTTTTCTTAACTGTGCATGTTTTCACATTTTTTGCACTTTGATTTAACAAATTAAAATTATTGTCAATGTTCACTGCATGTACTATTTGATATCTTAATTTACCCATATTCGTGCACTCCAAAATAGTGGAATTTATTTTACTTTTATTTTACCTACCAGGAAGGAGTTTGCATGTTCTCCCTGTGCTTCCTGGGCTTCTGGGTACTCCGGTTTTCCCCACTAACCCAAAAACATGCGGTTAGGTTAATTGAATAATCTAAGTTCCCCTTAGGTGTGAATGTGTGAGTGAATGCTGCCCTGCGATGGACTGGCGACCTGTCCAAGGTGCACTTGAGGCACCGGCAGACCCCCGTGACCCTGAAAGGGAATTAGTGAGTTGGAAAATGAATGAATGTATATTGAAAATTCGGGGTACTCCGGCTTCCCCCACAATCCCAAAAACATGTGGTTAAGTTAAATGAATAATCTAAATTCCTCATGAAAAAACATCTTGAGTTCTGTGTCTGTTTCATAAAGATGGTTTTGTGGTTCATGGAGCTCTCTGGGTTTGTGTGTGAAAAGGCACATATCCAATGACTGGACAATTACGTTTTTTTATTCTATAAAAAATTTGAAGCTAAAGTTGAGCTTTGTGAGTTTCCACACGCTTTTTGTTTACTCCCACTGAAAAAAGTCACTTGCTTGTTCCCTGAAGGAAGGAATGGAGACTATTTTGAGTGATCAACTTTGGGAATCTTTTAGTTGAGCAGCCAATTCGCTCCAACCATGTATAACGGGCCAAAAAGTGCTTTCTTTTTTTGCTGTGAAATTAGCATTCACCTGCATTCAAAGTCAAGTGACGTGCCTTCAATTTTCCAGTGATGCTGAAGAAACCGGACTACCCGGGTACTCTGGTTGTCAGGTAACTTAGGAATAGAAGGCACAGACAAAGTGAGGCAAGCCTACACCCCTTTGTTCCATCATCAGTTGCTGTTACTTCACAGCACTACTGAGGAGATTAAAGGAACCAGGCAGTTGTAATACCAGGGGAAGGTACTGTGTGTTGTCCAACCTGCAGCTTTAAAAATGTCTGTCAGAGTGGTCCCTGCAATGGTCAGGCTGATATCTTTGACTAACAAGGGCGCCAGCCTCTGTTGGAAGCAAGGCTTGCAAGTTCACCACCTGATTTTGAAAGGGTACATGGGAACCTGGGGCACAACTTCCAGGCAAGTTTTGTTGGCAATGAGGGTCTTCCACTTTCTTGATCAAGGGCAGGGCAGTCAGGAGCAATGCTTTAAGCAACAGGAACTTAGGCTCTACTGACTCCCAGGGCTCTGGGAGGTTCTTGTAATCATGCTAGGATTATGGACAGGTCCCAAGGGGACATTAGAGAGGGCATTGAAGGGCAAAGCCCCCAACTCCTCTGTGAAATCTCAGCATCACTTCAAGGGAGCATAGCGATTTTTCTTCAGGCACCTGACCATAGACCTTTAGGTTAGAGGGTTTCAGGCGAGCCATCCCTGCATCTCAAGTTCAATTTCCATGCTCAGAAAAGATGAGACCTGACCTGGGGTTGGCCTGTTTTGACCTGCTAAAGAGAAGCAGCCCCCAACTGTAACCTTAAGGAATAGAATCTTGCAGGTGGTGGGGGCTTCACCATCGACCTAGACATTGTACGTATCTTCTGACGAGGCCATTAATTCGCCCAGACACTCAGCAAGCTTTCTGATCGTGGAGACCTGTGACACAAAGACATCCATGCCGACAACAAAGAGGCCATCTGATGAAACAGGTGCATGCAGGAACCTGGTGTGGTCCACTACTTATGTACCAGACCTTGGCACTGGGCAACAGAGACATTTTCAACCCGATTGCATCTGTACTACATCTTGATCCAGTAAATCCTGCCCCTGCATACCATTAGGTGGAAGAAGCAAGCCTGCCATCTTTTGAAATGTCCCACTCCGATGCCACGATAAAAGCAAATAATAAAAACAAAGTCACTGGAGGGACCAGAAAATGCATTCAATGCCTCATTTATCAACTCTGCATGTCAGGTGAGTGTGCACTGTGCGAGGCAGGGTCTGACATTTGATTGCTGGTCAGACATCTGGCAATGCTCCTTTCGGCTGACCTGCTACTATCTCTGATGAGAGAGAGTGATCGGAGTCTGCCTCAAAGAGAGGTCTCATGACCATTCTCTGAAGATATAAAACCACTGCATCCACGTGATGAACATGGGTAACTACCCATGCTTTTTTCATCTTGAATAAAGATTCTTGGATAACAGCGGGAGCTGCTGAAACTGACGAGGCACACAGACAACAGGAATTCGTCTGCTGGAGCAGGACAGACATCTGGGCTTTCTGACTCTCCATTGAAGTTATTTTTATCTTCAGTGGTGAGTACCTGCGTTCGTCCTGTCATGTAGTTGGATTGAGTACAGCCTTGAAAGCAGTCAGAGTGTGCACCAGGGAGACCTGTTGCACATGGTTATTTGAACGTGCTTTCAATTCTTGGAGATTCCCAAAGTCATTTACTCAACATATGTTGAAGTGACTACTGAAGGGGAACAAAGGGTTTTCTCGCAGGGTTTTCTTTAACTTTCCTATATGTTGGCTGACTTAAACTTGGATGTATACATGCTCCATGTCGACAGTATCACATTGCAGTTGCATCACTTCTCTGCCAAGTACAATTACTAGCTATGTTTAGCAGGGACATACTAGCTTGAGATTTTTCTTAAACATCATGCACGAGTTTAGAAAATTAGAATGTTGTTGACACAATGTCATGTTGGTAAATGTCCTCTGTAGACCAGACTCATGTGTTTATCTACTATCATTCACGTTTTCTTTCCCTGGGCATTCTCCCTTCTCTTTTTTGTTCTGGGGATGAAGCCAGATGTTGTGGATGTGAAGCGTGGAGGTGCTCAGATAGTCCAATGTGCAAGTCTGCGGAGAGTAAAGCAGTGAGTGGAAACGAGTCTCTCCTCCTACAGGTAACAACAAGTCTTTAATTCTTTTTTTTTGTACAGTAGCATCCTTCATCATTAACTGAGATACATGAGTGTTATGTTTTACCTGAATTGGAAGTAAATTGAAAGCACAAAAAAGTTCAAGATAATTCTTTTGAAGAGCTGAAAACATAAAGCTAAACAATGTTGAACTATGATGTGAGTTAAACTTTAAGCACAACCCCCACCTGTGGATGTCGTGGAGCTTGTTTCTGACAGAGCAGACACATGCACATGTGTGGCCTGTTAGATGAAATTTTGCAGCGCTCTGGCAGTGCTCCTTCTGTTCCTCGTTGTACAGAGGTGGAAGTAGGGGTACTGCTGCTGGTTTGATTCCCTGAGAAGCTGACCCGATAGCACCTCCATGCTCTGGAGACTTGGCTTACACATAGCAAATCTTCTTGCCACAGTTTGCATTGATGTTTATCCTGGATGAGGTGCACTATCTGACCAGCAAAACCTACCACTAGAGTGAAAGCACCACCTCGCATTCAAAAGTAATCAAAACATCAACCAGAAAACATAGTATCTGAGAAGTCCATTTTTTTTATTAGGGGCGTCTTGCTAATTTCAAAGTCTATTAATTTCTCCTTGTTGATTCCACCATGCAAACTTATTGTCCAACAGAGTTTCTTCCTGAGTGTGTCATTTGATTTTATAAAAGTAATCCATTTATTTTTTTTTTAGATATTTTATTTAAAACACATATTTTTTATTTTTTAAGTGCTAGTTCACTTGTTTTTTACGTGCTCTTCTCCCGTTTATCTTCTTTTATCGTTATTCCAAATATAGTATTTTGTGTTCTAAAGATGTTGTATAAATTTCGGTACTGTAACCTGTTTCTTGCTTTTTTGTCTTTAAACTCAGGATTCAACCTCTCCAATGAAACACAGTGGGTGTCAGATGAAGAACCAACAAGAACCAGATGGACACCCACCAGTAAAAAACAAACCGGATTTTAGGACTTTTTAAGCAACATTAGGGGCTAGAGGCATGACTTCCTATAAAATGGACACAAATGGTGAAAAAAAGAAGCAAGCATTCTAAAAAGTGCTTCCTGTAATCTCAATATCAGCATGTGAGAGTGCTGCCGCATGGCCTGAATTTAAATACAGCACTGACTGCAACAATAATGAGGTGAGAGAAGAAGGTAATACTGCAAGGGCTCTGAATGGTGGAGGGAGTGACTCTGGCAAACATATATTTTGAGTTTTGGGGTTATTTTTTACATGTCAGAGTTTAGTCTTCCAAATGAGTGAACAATACACTGTACAATACAAATGATTTTAATCCAGAAATAGGGCTTTTCACATTAATCTGAAATAGATTACCTCATTTTTACTGAGGTTCAAGAAGCTCAAGAATGGAATTTTCCGTTTTCTGAATACAAAATGTAGAAGAATGTTTTACTTTAGACTAATGGCCACTTAGACTAGCTTTATGATTTATGACTGTGGAAACCAATATTATCATTAAACTCTCCCTTTTACCCTGAGTTTGACTTTAACCAGAACTTTTGGCACTTTCCACTGCATGACACATGGTATAGCTTGGCACAGTGAGTTCAGTTCTGGTGAGAAGTCTCTATGCACTATGTCTCTCTTGGTACTCTCTTGGATTAATCAGCGCTCATGTACGTCATGCTTGCTTGGCCATTCAAGAGAATGGTGTCAGTTTAGTGCAATGGTATCGGTTCTAGAACCTAATTGAAGCAAAGTTCCAATAATGGTTTTGTTCCATTTCCAGAACGCAGCAGAAAAGCTGTTAAAACCACGCTGAGCTGAACTGTACCATGCTGTGCAGTGGAAAAGCACCAATAGATTCCTTTTCAGTCTGTCACTTCAGTGTTACATCTAATGGCTTGACTATGGGAATAGTGAGTGGGTCCAAACATCTCCAAGAACCTGTCAACTACATATTTCATGTGGACCAATGCATGGAAGTGTGTTCTTGATCCAGAGCATTCCAAATGGAAACATGTGAAAGCAGCGTTTCAATCATCTCAGATCTAGGATCAATCAGAACATAAGGGCTGTACACTTTGTTTCGTGTTTCTGTTATTTCCTCTCGCAGGACCAAATCTTTTCAACAAGGGACAGGAGTATGCCATTTTTCATTATTTGAATCACAGAGACATGCCGGATTGTCCCGATAAGCCATTGAGGCATTTGCAATTGTCAGCTTGGCGACAAGGTATGTCACCGGAGACTCCAATCGGGGCATGCTAACTGTCACCAAAGTAGGACCACTATTGGTGGCTTGAAAGAAAAGCCCCTTTGGCAAAATAACTTTAACTTAACCCTGGCTCGATGCCCAGTGTGCCACCTGAAGCCCTGAGAGCTGCATTTTGTGCCAGAGTAGGTCAACAACATTTCACGATGGGATCATAACCGGCATCCTGCAATTTGTCACTTACCCCAGAGATTTGGGAAAATCCTGACACTATGAATGTGTCATGTGATGTGTTGGGCACCCAATCCTCCAGAGAGAGCAGGACCAATGGGTCTTCGCTTTTGTAAAATAACCCTTTGCAGCATAATTGGTCCTCTGAAGCATCAACCGTGGTCTTGATGACTTGCTGCTCCAGGGGCTGTTCTGGTGAACAAAATCTTTGGCTGTGAGCAGATTTAGACACCGGTGTAGTAGACCTTTGTCGCCTCTGGAGGGTATTCAGTTTGCCTAGACCATCAGCTAAAGACCAAGCACACCCCTGAACTATAGAAGTGGGCATCATGTGGCCAAGTGCCTGCACCTCCCTAAACTTCATGTCTCTCTGCAGGATATCTATTGCTGTACGGGGGCCTTGACACTACTACCTACATGCATCTCTTTTAATGTTTTAGCCCATTAAGAGTCTTAGGGACATCATGGTATAACTATATATTTGAGGGAACATTTTCCTGATTTTCCCAATTGGCAGCACAGCCAGGGGATAACCTCGCAATCTCAGGCTGCACTAGTGAATATGTAAATACCCAAGAGCTGCTCTGTCATCGAGGGTAGCCTTCTAGAACTTCAGAAGATCTTTATGACCCCCAGGGAAAATAGTACTGATGGCAAAGAGGGACTTTCTACATAACTCAATTTCACAAACCACTATGTCCATGCAGGGGTGTCAAATTGAATTCTTGGAAGACCCAGCCCTGCACAGTTTAGCTCCAACATTATCCAATCACACTCTTTATTCTGGCCGGTTTGATGGATTTACAGGTTTATGTCTTCCAAAACAGGGTTGGACGTGAATTGTGCAGCACTTGGGCCCTAGAAGATCTGAGTTTGACAGCCCTTGAGGAAACATCAGCTTTAGCCCATTATGTAGAAAGGCTAGCATCCATCGACTGATTTCTCTGATTTTGCGATGGACAATAGTTTATCAATTGGATTCATCACTTCTCCTAACTATGTGCTGTGCCGATAAGGAAGCACACCGTAGAAGGTGGGGAGACGTTGAAGGATTTCATCTGCAGTTACCTGACATAGTTGCTCTAGACCGCTGCCTTCCAACAGAACTTTTAAGGCATGACAGGCAGTGGCCTGAATGTGTTGCAATGCACACAATCTGCTCTCATGAATGCTTTGTCAGTGTGCTGGACCCCAAGCTCTACAGAGTTATAAGGACCCTCCTTCAATGAAGCCACCGCCCCAAGAAGCACAAGAGAAAAGACAGAAATTGCTCTCAGGGAAGCTTCATTTATTGAATTGACTGCAATTCACTGTCAGTTGGGTGGGTACAGCTGCAGACTCTTCTTTAGTGGCAAAACACTTACTGGAATGGCATTATCTTCCGCAGGAGTAGAAACCACATCTGCTCTTTATATCCAGTGGGGAATGTGGTATGAAGAGTGACACTTTGCAATGAAAACTTTTTTACTGGGCAAAAAAAAAAAGTCGCTGTATGGGAGTATAATTGGTCCACTTGAGCGCATTCACGTCTATTCATTTGACATAATGTTGAAGTGACAGATTATAAAAAATTTATTTTATATTTAGTGTAAAGTCTGATTTGGATGTTTGAACTGAGTGAAATAGAAAAATGTGAGTCATTTTCTCTCTGTAGCTCATTTTATGAGTTTGAGGTTGTGTGGTTCCAGATAAATTGTATTTGGTTGAAATCAGATCCCATTAGCAATTTAGGCAATGTCTACTCATACCTTTATTAAAAAAAAAAGTTTTTTTTCTCACGCTATGCATACAAAAAAAGTACCTCTATATGTGTCCGTTTAAAAAAAACAGACACTGAAACACCCCTGAAACACTTTACTGATTCTACCAAAATAACAGGTGGCAGTCGATTCATGGCATTTTTACAATATTCATTCAACACTGCGTGTGCAAAAACACATGCGCCTATGCTGTAAGCTATAATAGCGGAATAAACAGCAACATAGTCCCCGGCCATTATGCTTGCTGTTTGTAAACACAGCAGTGACAAAGTGTGACGACAATGACAAACTCCACCCCCGAACACTAAAAATCCCGGTTTCACCATCTTCACACACAACAGATGCAGAGCTTTTCAAATATGATTCACCTTGACCATCGTTTTCAAAAAATGCATGATTACATGCAAACAGTGCTGTTTTCAAAATCAAGTATGTGTGGACAGGGACTTAATTGCAATTTAGAGTTGCAACATATATTAACAAACAAGCTAAAACAGAAAATAACAAAACCATGTTTCACTCAGAGTTATCTTTCGTTTTGTAAATTGTGACTGAATGACAATTATATAAATAACTCAAATTGCTTATTTGAGTAAATTTATTAGTTTAGAGGCAGCACAGTGGCGCAGTGGGTAGCACTGTGGCCTTCCAGGTAGAAGTTTGTCGGTTCGAGGCTCGCCGGTGACCTTCCTGGAAGGAGTTTGCATGTTCTCCCTGTGCTTGCGTGGGTTACCTCCGGGTGCTCCGGTTTCCCCCACAATCCCCAAAAACATGCGGATAGGTTAATTGAATAAGCTAAATTCCCTAAATTTCCCTAAATTGTGAATGTGTGTGAATGTTGCCCTGTGATGGACTGGCGAACTGTCCAGGGTGTACCAGGGTGTACTCTCGCCCAATGTGTGCCGGCAGACCCCCGTGACCCCAAAAGGGAATAAGCGGGAATGAAAATGAATGAATGAATGATATTAGTTAGATATCACTGTTGTGTTTTTACAAAACAAATCCAAACGGCTTCTCCACTTAAATTAACTGGCATTAGCATTCTCTGTAAAGGCAGAAAGTGGATATTTTTCTATTTCCAGTTGCATCTTCTGAAGATTGATCACTTATCTGTAGCATTAATGTAATGTATAATTTTGGATTATTTTGTGTGAAATAAAAGCAAGGTACCCATAACATAGGGTCAAAGTGATAATGTGGTTGTTAAAATAATTTTTTTAACAAACTGTTTCCAAAACTTTTTACAAAAAAAACCTAATCTTGATTGAATGTTTCCTATTTCATTGTTAATTGTGAAGAGCCCTATTTAACTGGAATTTTATGTAATATGCACTCAAACATGAAGTGAATGTACTTTCTCTCTACACTTCTTTTTTCATAACCAAAAATCTAGATGAATCTATGCGATGAGTATGCTGCTGTCTCAAAAGCTATGTGTTCCTGAAATATTCATCTAATATTTGTCTTGTGTGTTTTAACATCATAATTATGTAGCAATCAAGCTGTGAATTATCTGAGCTCTGAACTTTTTTTCTCACTTGGAAATGATGTTTTCATATGCTGCTACACTGTTAAATCACTAAAGCCCTTTGAGTGATTTGGCCCATTATTTTACATTTTTACATTTTAAAAGAAGATTCACTTTCATTTTAAGATAAACGACTTGAGGTTTTCAGCATTATTCGAAGTTTCTTCATTTGTGTACAGCAGACACTTCCTTTTCTCAGATTTATAATTGTTTTAGTGGTAAATTAACTATGGGAAATGGGTAATAATTTGTGAATTTATTCAACATTAGCTTTTGGTTTTGTTAATATAGTACTTTCCAGGAAATACCTCTATTTACCACATTGAAAAACAACATTATTGCTTTAGTTACATTAAATGACATCATTTCTCATTTATTATTACTAACAATACAGTAAGTTTTTTTTTTCTATCTTACATATATACTTTGTAATCAAAATCTGATTTTTTTTATTGCACAGATTTCCATATGTAAACACCAAACCTGCAATAAACCTTCAACATCCTCCAAATAAACTGTTGACTTTAACGCCATATTTATTATACGGTGATACCTCAAGATACGAAATTATTCCGTTCCAGGGTGCCGTTCCTATCCTGAATTTTTTGTTTGTCGATGCAAGTTTTACCTGTAAAACGCCTAATCCGTGCAACGGCTCTCAGAAACAACAGTATAAGTTGATAAAAAAAAATGGAAAACGAGAAATATCAAGTATCTTTTCTTCAGTCATTAAATCGACACATTGTTAATGTAATAAATGATAATAAAACTGAATAAAATAAATGCAAAATAATATGTACACAAATGTAAAACCTTACCTTGTGAGTGAGGCGATGTGGTGAAGTGTCGGAGGAGGTGGAGCGGATGGCAGAAAACATGGCAAAAAGTTAACTTTCTCAAGACCAACATGAAACCAAGCATATGCATAGATGACAACGAAAGCGTGTGTGAAGGGATGGAGAGAGTGCTTCTGAGAAGGTGTCATGGGTATGATCTGACCAATATGAGAGCAGAACTGTTGGTGTTTTTCATATTGAATTTTTTTCGTATTCTGAAGCAGAATATTTTTCGAGAGACCCTTCGTATCTTTTTTTCGTAACTATTTTTTGTATGTGAAGCATTCGTTTCTCAAGGTACCACTGTAGTTTATTGATCACAGTTTATTGACCACTAGAACATAAAAGGCCCTCGTATGGAAAAGCTGAGTAACAAAAGACTTCTCCGAAGGAGGAGGATTAAACTAAACAACTGAATGAATGACCAGGCTTTGTTCACAGTCACTGTAGTCACACAGTCCAGTGCCAAGCTCAGATAGCTCTGTGAATATATAACACAAAACACCTGCGGAGAGATGAAACCAAATAGGAAGCCAGATGGGAAAGTACAGACAGCGGGGAAAGTGAATGAGTGATAAAGTGATGGAACTTCGTTCACATGTGTCTGAAGTAAATACACGGGGAAAACTAATACACAGGGCTTTAATATATCAGACTGTGTCAAAAATGTCCTTCCTTGGTCTTATCCATACTTCTGTGCACAAGCCATATCACAGGCCTTTTACTTCCAAGTGTTATCCCTTCTTTTAACCACTAGATGGCACTGATGACACACATTTGGGGTCTGTAAATTTTATTTTAAATTGAATTACACATTTCATAACTCTTATATCAAAGCTCATAACCTTTTTGAAACCTTCACATTGTATTTGAAATGTAAGTAAAACAATAGGTGGGTAGCATTTTTCCTAAAAAAAAAAAACAGCCTGTGCGTGCAGAGACTTCCTAGAATTAAGGATGAACAACTTGATGATGAGGGCTTATAAGAACATCAGTTTGGTTTGTTTAATAAACTATAAAGCAAAAAAGAGCAGCTTTAAGATAAGTTTTTCTAAAAAAAAAAATCTGATCGAACACACCCATTCACTGTTATCAGATCAAAAATGCTTAAAACCTTTAGGCATAAAATGCAAAAAAAATTTACATTACAGCAATCAATGCATATTGCTGATAAGATTAACAGATTGAAGATGGCACTGTTTAGAGTCGAAGGGCATCTCTAGCAGCCAATATATCAACGCTAGAAGCTCAGGACGCTCTGTTGCAGTTGCTGTTTAACCAAGCTATTATTGTGTTTTTATGATGCACTTCCATCAGATTCAAAGTATAATAAATGCACACTTCAGCCAAAAAATTATTCACTTTGTACCATATATTTCCAAACATTGAGTAAATTCCTACTTCTGCTGAACAGAAAAGAAAATAATCTGAAGAATGTTGAAAACAACTAGTTACAGGGAAAATGTTTCTGCAGGAAAGTTCATTTGTGGAACTCATATACTATAAAATCCAGTTGATACTATGAAAGGCAATGCTCACTATTTTAAAGGTTTTTTAATTAACAACTTCACTTTGTTTGTAAAAGTTATTGGTTGATGATTCCATTCTCAATGGTAAGATAATTATGTCATCAAACCAGTCATGTGAGTCAGTAGGTACCTGCTATACCTACTGGCAACTCAAGAATATGCAGTATGTTCACTTTATGCCAGCAGGTATCAAGAGCAAAAAATATTCATACCAATGTGGATATCAGAGGGTTGTTTTTAAGATTAAAAGTTTAATACTGTGAGGAACTGTGCACAACATTCACAGATTATGTTATATTATATATATATATATATATATGTCAGACATATTTGAGTGACTGCATTTTACTATTTGCAGTTGTAGTCATTAATTTGGTTCTTTTCTTTTTTTTTTTATAAAGACATCAAAATGGTTCCTCACTAAAATAATGTGTTTCCTCCTTGATGTAAAATGCCAGAGGTAGTGCTTTTTGGGCTGATTGTACTGGTCAATGTTTTAGCAAGGATCCACTTAGCAATGCAAATGAGCAATGATGTCATAGCTAGAGTTTGAACCCTGTGCAATGAGAGCATATATTTATACTCCTATTTACTTCAGAATGATCTGAAATGTGTATAAACGCAATAGCATATCACTAATTTACAAATGGAATGCAACATGCACACTTGAACACGAAGGATCGTTTAATAAACATGTTTCAGGAGTCAGTAGTTAGAGTCGTGCCGCCCACTCTTCATGAGCTGATTCATCCCGTCCCCCATCCGAGCCACTGATACTTATAGAGCAGGTCCTGACTTCAAACTCCTGAAAGATGTTTTTAATCCATCTTTCAATATTCATGTAAACAATTATATTTCATAATAATGCTTTGCACTTGCAAAATGGGAATTTATGCCCTGCTCTTGGTGAAATCAAGTGAATAATTTTATGTTATGTAAGAAATTGTAGCATCTTATCAGGGATGGGTGCCTGGGGAATACTGAAGCAATTCTTTGAAGTCTATTTATTTTTATTCATGTCTTTATTGTTTTTATTGCTACTATAGGCCTTTGAATCCAATTTTAAATGTCTATATAAAACTAAATGAAAATATTCAACACTGTACACCAGCTGAAAAGACATTTACAAAATTAATAAAGAAATTAACCCACATTTACCTTTGTGGATTTTTATGTTTATGTTTGTGAATGAATGAATATATAAACAAACACATTTTATAGTATAGACATTCATATATTAGTAAATCATGGAAAACACATCTGGCCAAAATGACTTACAGAATTCTGTAATAATTGTTACATTTATATTTTATAAAACTCCCAATTTTAACTTGGAAACCCTTGTCACAGACTCTTTGTCCATGTTTGTTTGTTTAGCCAAGACAACAGCAAAGGTTATTTCATGGCTATATGTTGTATTTGGTATTTAAAAAAAAAACCAAATAAATAAAAAAGTAAATTAAAAAATTAAAAAACTAATAATAAAAATAAAAACCAATCCATGGTTTGTACAGTCAAGGTTTTTACTGTAGTAGAGCATTTTAATACAAGACCTAGTTGGATTAAATGAGTTAGTTTAAATAGTAATTTGTGTTAGAAATCATGGAATACAGTTGACAACTATCTACACGCTCTCTGGTCATGTACACCTGTACAAAAATTCTGGCAGGAAGTTTGCAGACAGCTATCGTCATGGGTTA
>SRMA01027335.1:222155-236484 GCA_007224835.1 Danionella cerebrum
TAGGAGAGACAGCAGTGGAGTTCCTGTCTAGGTTATTCAGCAGGATTTTAGAGAGTGAGAAGATGCCTGAGGAATGGAGGAGAAGTGTCCTAGTACCAATCTTTAAGAACAAGGGTGATGTGCAGAGTTGTAACAACTACAGAGGCATAAAGTTGATGAGCCACACAATGAAACTTTGGAAAAGAGTAGTGGAAGCTAGGCTAAGAAGAGAAGTGGATATTTGTGAGCAGCAGTATGGCTTCATGCCCAGGAAGAGCACTACTGATGCAATTTTGCTCTGAGATTGTTAATGGAGAAGTACAGAGATGGTCAGAAAGAGCTTCACTGCGTCTTTGTGGATTTAGAAAAAGCATATGACAGGGTGCCAAGAGAAGAGCAATGGTCCTGTATGAGGAGGTCAGGAGTGGCAGAAAAGTACGTCAGAGTAGTTCAGGATATGTATGAGAGAAGTAAGACAGCAGTGAGATGTGCTGTAGGTCAGACAAAGGAGTTCAAGGTGGAGGTGGGACTACATCAAGGATCAACTTTGAGTCCCTTCTTATTTGCTATGGTGATGGACAGGTTGACAGATGAGGTCAGGCAGGAATCGCCGTGGACAATGATGTTTGCAGATGACATTGTAATTTGTAGTGAGAGCAGAGAGCAGGTGGAGGAAAACCTGGAAAGTTGGAGGTCAGCTCTAGAAAGAAGAGGAATGAAAGTCAGTCGCAGCAAGACAGAATACATGTGTTTGAACGAGAGGGAGGGAAATAGAACAGTGAGGTTACAGGGGGCTGAGGTCAAGAAGGTGTAGGAGTTTAGGTATTTGAGGTCAACAGTCCAGTGTGACGGGGAGTGTGGAAAAGAGGTGAAGAGACGAGTGCAGGCAGGTTGGAGTGGGTGGAGAAAAGTGTCAGGGGTGTTGTGTGACAGAAGAGTGTCAGCAAGAGTCAAAGGAAAGGTGTACAGAACAGTAGTGAGACCAGCTATGATGTATGGGTTGGAGACTGTGGCAGTAAAGAAGAGACAAGAGACAGAGCTGGAAGTAGCAGAGATGAGGATGTTGAGGTTCAGTTTAGGAGTGACGAGGATGGACAAGATTAGTAATGAGCACATCAGAGGGACAGCTCAGGTTGGTTGTTTTGGAGACAAAGTCAGAGAGGCCAGCTTGAGATGGTTTGGACATGTGCAGAGGAGGGATAGTGGTTATATTGGAAGAAGGATGCTGGAGATGGAGATGCCAGGCAAGAGGTCAAGAGGAAGACCAAAGACGAGATATATGGATGTGCTGAAAGAGGACATGAAGGTAGTTGGTGCAAGAGTAGAGGATACTGAGGACAGAGTTAGGTGGAAAAGGATAATTCGCTGTGGCGACCCCTAAACTGGGAACAGCCGAAAGTAAAAGAAGAAGAAGTCTTTTTAAACACTCTACAAGTGATCAAAAAATCGGCAGCTTGACTGGACTTCTCGAGTCCATGTCACTCATCTCTTCATCTTCTTTGAAAAAAACTCTTAGCATTTGTAAGATCAACCTCTGGGGACAACGTAATTTCATCTATGGTTTTTGCAGACAATGTAGTCATGCTGCACATTGGGGTGGTTTGCAGCCAAATTCGAAATGGCTGGGTTGAGAATCCGCATCTCAACGCTCCCTTTGAGTTGGTGAAGAAGGAGCTGAGCTGCACGGCAAATCTCTCGATTTACTGGTCAGTCTATGTTCCGACCCTTACCTATAGCCATGAGCTCTGGTTCATGACAGAAAGAATGAGATCCTGGATACAGGCGGCTTAAATTAGTTTCCTCCGCAAGGTAGCTTGGTCCTCACTAGAGAAAGGGTGAGGAGTTCGGGTCAATTCATTTCACAAGATCGCCCCTCAGGTTCCAAGGCATTCTTTGCTCCCAAAAAGAATGGAATAAATTGACCTTAACCTCTTAAGCCCGAAAGTCCCCGGTACCGGGGACTTGCCCCCTTGTGCGTTACATTTTCACTCATAGCTCACGAACCCTGAGAATAACCCACACATATTAAATACTGTTGTGTTCAGCGGAAACTCCTCTAAAAACGTATCTAATTCAATTTCATATCCGTGAACCACAGCTCGAACGCCATGCAAATAAACAACAACATGTCCGGAGTATAATTCATGACCACGTTTTTGTTTATGTGCGATATGTATCCACAATATAAACGGAAACACCCAAACCATTACATTAAATGAAAGCTAACAACCACCTGAATCCAGTGATATGCAACTCATTAACATTGCATGAAGTATTTCAGAGCAGGGAGCGAAAGTTCCACGAAAAAACGCCAGCGAAAACCAAGCAAGCATGTAAATCTTGTCTTACCTTTGCCGTTTTTTCAACAAAAAGTTATTTCCATAGCGATAAAAGTCCGTTTGTTGTTATGTCCGGTCGATAGCTTCGCGCAAACGCCATTTTGGATTGTTTCTTTAGCTTTGTGGCGTCATTACGTCACCAAATATGGAATGACTCCCCGTGCGTAAGAGCACGTCTCTCCACGCTGCGCGTCGTGTGATTCGTCGGCGATCCCGCCAGTCTCAAAATGGTTGAGCTGATTGGTTTCCATAGAATCAGAGCTTTCCGTCGATATATAGATCTTCTGGATTGGACAGATGGTCGGGGGGGTAGGGACACGCAGAAGCTCGACGTCAAAGCGTTTTTGAGTGAAACGTTCCCAAAAGCGCAGCAAGATGGCGTAAATGAGCTTCTACCCCCCTTTTACAGCGTTTCTTTAGGAGTTTTTTTTGCTGAAATCATGTCCCATAAGCAACAAAAGAAGACTATTAACGTAGCTGAAGCTTTGGACAAGATTTTTTCCATATTTCAATTATTGTGCCAAATTGTGCCAAACTGTGCCAACATGGATTACGCCTGAACTTTGTTCAATCAAAACCTTTACAGAATATTAGTTTCTTGTAGTATGAACACCAAACTTGCTACAGATGTTCTTGACATGTAGTTGTTACAATTGATTGTGTTTATTTGCTTCGTTATAAGTAAAATAAGGAGATATTGGAGGAAACATGTGTTTTTTTTTTAGGCGGAGTTCATTTTTTGGCCATTCCAACATCAATTACTCTTACCCTGTGTTCTTGACTGTCAAATTAACTCATCCACACCACTCCCCAAGAACCTATCTTCATTTTGATACCAAGATTTGCAGTTTAGGCCTTGTAAAAGCTGAGAAATGCCTTAAAAAGTAAAAGTATAGGATTTTCGGAAAATAGGCCTCAGGGCTTAAGAGGTTAAGGATGCCATTTTTATTTTATAGTGTAAAATTTCTCTCCCTTGACGCAGTCCCTTTCTGTGGTCCAGTTCTCATGGTAAAGCCCTTACTGCATGAAGAGCATTGCACCCCCTAGTAAAAAGATCCAGAACAGATACCGGGATGCCACTTAAGCTCCACCGAACAGCTCTTTACCTCTTACTCACATCATCAAAAGATTTAATTGGTGGTTCTCCTTGTAAATAACGGATATGGCAGAGCGAAACTCTCTGGTGTCACTTGTTCGGTCAGATGTGTCCTGTTGGCGCCAATGCTTTTCGATCGAGGTGCGTTGTCGCACGAAATTTTGGTTATGAGTGTATTGGTGTATAGGAGTGAGCATGGGAATTCTCTTTAAGGATTCATGTAAGGACAATTAAATTTTAGCAAACATAGAATTCTTCTCCCATCAATTGAGGCAATGAAGACCTCCATTTGACCTGCAGTATCAGAATGTCCACTTCAATTGCCCATGATGGGAAAAGCATCGCTAAATAGACACTGTGAAATGAAGTTAATAATAAAGGCAAAAAAATGTGATCAGAATTTTAAACAGAACTACTTAGGCTCCAAATAAGATTTGTAAAAGACTCCCAAAACATGGCAAACGTGAGGCAGTGAACTGTAAGATACCACAAGTAGCGCAGAACGAACAAGCTTTAATGTCAAAACTTAAACCCACATAGACTAGACACTACTAGAAACTAAACTATTAGAAACATAAGAAAATGGAATAGATATAAGTAAGAGAAATCCCAGTCCCACAAAGAAAAATAAAAGTAAACACAGAACCAATTCAAGGATCTGTCATTGGGACAAAAAGAGCAGTGTGAGACCACTTAACAAAATAAACATTTATTAAGTTCACAAACGTGTTTGATTACATTACAATCGTCATCCTTGAGAGTTGCTGTTTCATTAAGTACTTAGTGCACGATGATGTAGTGACATGTAATCGCCTGTACAAAGTATGTAACTAAATTATACAATGGTCTATAGTTAAAATTGCAGTGTCACTATTACTTAAAGAAGAAGGTATTCTTATCTGGAGTAGAACCACAAAAGTGTTGATTCATGCTGTGGGTTAACAGATCACCTCTATTTATTGTGCAGAGCTGGGACGAGAGCTGCAGTTCAATGTGGATGAAATAAATAAGATCCGTGTGGAGAACCCCAATTCACTTTTAGAGCAGAGCTCCACACTGCTTAACCTGTGGGCTGCTCGCGAAGGGAAACGAGCCAAAAGTGAGTCACAAGTGAAGTGTTTTTAACTATACCCCTTTCACCTGCCTCAACTGTAAAAATATGCGTTCACATTTAATACTGTAATGTCTAGCACTGTAACCGTTTTCATCGGACATGGAATTCAATGTTGTCACAATTTCATTGAATTTTGATGTTTACTAGTTTTTCCTTTCATAGTGACACTATGATCATCTATAGATGTTTAGATGATTGGCAGGCAATGGAGTCAAATAGGTATTCATACAAAAAAGTCCCACAATACTTTGTACATTTATTGGAATTTTAAAGTTAACAAAACTCCCTCTCTGTTTTTGTAGGATTTAAAGGATTAAATCTAATAATGAGCACAACACAGTATGGGCTTGACCTGTATAGATATATTCATAATCATATGTTTAATAAATACATGTCAGTATGATTACATTACCTCTTAAAAAGGAAAATAATGTTATCGACCCACATTTTTCAAAAGTAGTAAATGCTGAAATAATAATGTCTGGGCTGACTGAATTTATCAAGGCAGCAGTAGTTTTGTCAGTTATCCCACAACTCTTGGGGAATTTAAAAGCGCACGTCACTCAACAATCTGTAAAGTTGACAGAATTTGTTTGCACATCCTTAAAAACTCCATTGTGGCAGCTTTGTTTCCTTTATTGATGTATTAATAGGTTTCCTGTATCATTGTTCTCTAAATTGATTTAATCAATATCACAGCGTTCTGCCGGTGCCCCTGCGCAAACTGGGCGAGAGGCGGGGGTACACCCTGGACAGGTTACCAGTCCATTGTAGGGCAACATTCACAACTAAGGGGAGTTTAGATTATTCAATTAACCTAATCGCATGTTTTTGAGATTGTGGGGGAAACCGGAGTACCCAGAGGAAACCCACGCAAGCACAGGGAGAACAGGCAAACTCCTTCGCTGCGCTTAATAATTAAATACAAAATCACGAGTAACCCATTAAAAGTTATTTTGTCCCATAGAAGTCTCTGGTTTTTGAGATAAAAGTATTTTAGAACTTTTATTTAGAAATATTTTATTAACTTTCAATTATTTACTTGTGTTACTCATCATTTTGTGTTTATTAAATATATATTGTTCAATTTTAAAATGGAAAGAATAGCTGTGTCCCAATCCAGGTTCTGAACCTCCCCAGCCACCACTGGCTGCATAATCCTCCAAAGACTGCATAAACCCTTAATAAATGGGACGGTTTTTCATCATTCTGACCATAGAGTTTTCCCTACAACAAAATGACATGTACCAACAGTTAGCCTACATCCCATCACATTCAAGCGTTAGCATTATTTTATTTATTTTTTTTATAAAACGAGTTTTTGGCACCACTTCTGCTTGCATCGCTTGCTATTTTGTGTTGATTCTGTTGAAAAAATTATCTTGGGATATGTGAGGCCATGAAGGACGGTAGGACGCATTTGAAGGACCCCCTTTTTTTTGGCGAAAGGGGACCATCCCCTCACTTTGAAGGATGCAAAACCTGGATTGGGACATAGCTAATATCACATTCAAAGGCTTTTACAAATGATACAAAATTTCTTTCATACAAAAATGAGTCTACGTGAGTACAATAGTAAAAGGTAAAGAATCATGAAATCATGGAGCCCCTCAGAAACCTTAATCCCCTCAGAAATACAAGTTTAACTTAACAGAAACTTGGTGGAACAATGAGAAGGTAACAGAAAGGTATTGTCTGGTAAACATCAGAATCAATGTGGATGGTGAACAGAATGCACTCCGCGCGTGACAATCTGATGGTGATACATATGATGACAGTAAAGACAACTGAACTTTTTGAGTTGCGAACAGGAATTTTGTTTCTTTTACATTTAACCCATAACTATTTTCCTTGGATGCTTTTCCTAATAGTATCTTGAAATCCTTTGGTTTTGTCAGTGGTGTGTCTCTGTCCTCATCCTTTCTGTCCAACTCCCCTGTCTTCCCCTTCTCCATCTCTCCACCATCTTGTGTGTCTCTAGTGGACAGCCTGTATGTGGCACTCAAGAGCATTGATCGGGTGGACATCGTGAACATGCTGGAGTCCCAGGGAGCCCCAGGGATTCAGCACGTTGTTGGTGGTTGGGAGCCAGAGGCTTCCAGGTCTAGGCAAAATGATCGAGACCATCTATCTGCTGCCATCACAAATGGTAAGAGAGATGCATTTGATTCAGAATTTATCCTTTAATATTGTTGAAAATACTTATCTGATATGTTCTGAAGCCGGGCTGTTGGTTTGAGCTGGTTTAGGACTGCATTTGGCCAATTTCTGGTTGTTGATACAAAAACCTCTTCAAGAGCATCAACCCTTGAAATCTGCTCATGAACTGGATTGAACATGGGAATTCAGAAGGTCCTGTACAGGTTTCAAATGATTCTTTGGTGGTTTGATCTGGTAATTTGCTGTGTCCTGGTTTTAGACGGTTAATGGCTGGTTTTTACAGATTTAACATGGTTTGTTAAACCTACTCACCTGAAATAAATTCATGTGAATTTGTGAAGACGTACACATCATACATGAATCTATTGGGTAACAATATTGTTAATAAAGGTGCATAATTCCTGCGTTTTGTGGGGGGGGGGGGGTATAATTAATTTTATAGTTGTCCTCAGGTGAACATGTAGACATAATATCTCTATAGCTGGTTATCTTTTGTTTTTAAGACACGGCTCTTAACAGCTTTAAATGGTCTTTGTATGATCTGGCACAGGACTTATCAAACCTGGTGGTCAACCGACAAAGAACTGATTTCAACAAACCAAAATTTGCTGATGTTTAAGCTAAACCACCTTTCAAGGCACATTTGAACCAGCACAAAACAACTGTTCTAAATCAGCTCAAATACCATCGAAATACTGGTTGGAATAAAAAAAAGTTTCATGCTTCAAACATATCAAAACAGCAACTAATCCCACACATGATCCTTAAATGTTAAATCTGTTTTCTGCTCAAACCCCATCCCAAACGTTTCCTCTTCTGATCCAGTTGTCATTAGCGCCAGAACTGAAGACACCCCACCAGAACTATTGTAGTTTGACTAGAAGTAATGCAGGGAATTACTTTTAAATTCATAAAACATTACTTCTTACACTTGAAGGAATATACGAGATTTGCTGGGCATACGGATAACAACTCTTATTAATAAGTAATTGGTATAGCGATTATTAATAACGGAAATTATCTAATGTCTCTTTACTGTAACTGACCTGTCAATTTATTAAATCATCGAAGCTACATTAAAGCCCTAATTACTGACAAAAGACACCAGGTAATCAGTATTTGTGGGATGCTTCAATAGTTCAAACCAGCTCAGGTTTAAGGTTCGGTAAAGTTTAGAAGCTTCTCCTGCCTTTTACTATATGTTTGTCAAAGGTTCTGCTTTCAGCAATAAAATTTACATACTTTTTTGTTTATGTTAAACCAATGCTTTTTAATACTTAAAGTACTTGTATAATACTTTTTAATATTATTCCGACTCTTTTTAGATTAGAAAATGTGATTGAGATAATGCAGTGAGTCTTCTGCATGTAATGGCCCTGAAATCTATGAAGTGGAAACACCAAGAGCGGCTTTATAACATAACAGTTAAACACAGAGACGCAAGTCATCCTCTGTGAAATGCATGTGGTTGGTGGTGTTCCATGGCTAATTAATGATTAGTCGACAGCTACTGACTTTGTGACGAAGATGGCTGTGCAGTCCCTGGAGTGCACAATGTCTTCTTTAGTGATCGAGGAACACCACCTGTGGCTGAAACAGGCAATAATGTGTCCAATTGATTGCACCCAGTCTTTGGGCTTTCCTGTTTCACCGGATGGCCCATATAGTTGTTGGGCAGAGCATAGGATGGGATCGAGAAAATCTCAGTCCTCAGTTGACTGTGAGATCCCCAATGATTCCACAGATGTGCGGGTGAACAATCAACGTGTCCTTCAGGAAGCCCCTTGTAGAACCCCAAGCAGAAGTGTCCCATGCTGTACCTGGAGGCCCCAAGGTATCAAGATGTGGTTCATACTCCTGTTCCAGTAACAGGTGCCTTGTTCCTGAGAGAGGTGATCATCTGTATTTTTTTAAATAATTGGCCAAGCTCCCAGTCGGGATGCTCAAGAGCCAACACATTACAAGATGTGACCATCCTTGGGATTGGTTTGCAACCTCCAGGACCCAGCCGATCGTGCATCGGGACGAGGTGCTTCTGCACTTCTGCCAGTTGAGTTTTCAGGTCAACCAAGAGAAGAACAGCCTGAACCCCGCTCAGGTCACGGGGGGGGAATGGATATTCAATCCCTTGGCCATCCAGCAGATCTGGGACCAGGTGGACCGGTTTGATTGCCCCAAGAACTCCAATTGCCAGCTTTTTACTCCTTATCTCTGGCTGCTCTTGGGATAGATGTGTTGGCCCAGGATGAAGCATAAGTATGCATTTCCTCCAGTGAGCCAGGAGACAGGTCTCTTGCTGGAGAGTAGCTGTAAATCAAAAACGCATTGGATTTTTGTACACTATATACTAAATATATATAGTTTTTGATATATAAATAATCTTTGGAGAGTCATGCTGCAACCGTTCTCAGTGGTTGATCTCAGTGCTCATTTTGGCAGCAGCAGCCAATGAGAGACTGCTACTGAGTGTGTGTGTCTTGCAAAATAATCCCCTGATTGACAACACATAACAATGTGTATAATGTATACAAATGCCCCCTGAAAAGAATACTGTATTGGTGAGTGGTTTTTGGGTAACTTTTCCAATGTGGTCATTGATCCAGGAATTAATCAGGCTCAGCCCTGCTTGGCTTTAATGAGCAATCAGTGTTTGCTCTGCAAAGAGTCATATGCTGTGATTGGATTAATGTCTCATGCTCTTCAAGCTGCCTCTGTTAATAGTGATCCGTATGTATTCACTAAATCTAGGCTTGTTTTTGTTTTATCACGGACTTAAAGTCCCCAAAAACAGGAAGAGAAATTGGGGAATACTCCCTTGGTTTTACGTAAGGTGCACTGAGAAGATAAACTTGCATACTGATCAGTCAAATTCCTTGCATTTGAAATGCAGTCGTGGTGAAGGAGGACCCGCATGTCTTACTCCTTCAGCAAGAATCCAAATGCTGCATACCGTCCACATACCGTGATGCAAAGCAGAGAACACTGTTGACTGGCAGACATTCAAAATGGTTGAAGACACTCATGTTTTTAATGGGAAGCATTTGAAACCAGTTGAGGGCTCAAACAGAAACATGATGTTAACAGCGAGTGTACTGTGGTTTATTATCGACAGAGTACTGAACTTGCTCCCTTTACCCCATGCTTTGTGTTTCTCTTGATATGTCACATGCAATACAGCCTTCCTCCTCTCCTCCTTCTCCTTTTTATTCTCTTGTGCACCTCCTCTCTGACCTTTGACCTCATACAGGCATCATGTTGACCTCCGGCCCTCATTAATCTTCGTCCAGTCGTGTGTTTTCTTTCCTCCCTTAAAACCACCCTCCTCAGCCCCCAAAAAAGAAAGTTATTGCTGTTCTGTAATCAACACCCTCCCTCTACCCCCACCCCACCCCTTCTACAGGAGGGAGGTGTTTCTGACTCACCTGTCTGTCTCTGTCTCTCTTTCTGTCTTCTTTCAACCAATCCTTCTCTTCTCCTTCTGCTTTGAGGCCTGTTGACTTGCAATTGTGGCAGTTTCTTGGATGTACCTCATTCCATAATATCTGCATGCAGGGTCCAAAAGTAAAAGTGTACCACATCCCTCCTTCCATGATTGCCCATGATCGTAATTTACTTATAATGCAAATTATTGCTACAATCTAGAAATGTATTTAAAGCCCCACTTGATCAAAAACAACACTGATTCACCAAATTGTCACAGGTTAATTTTGGACCCTGTTAGCATGTGTCAGAGGAGGGCAACCTGTTGAGCATGAAGCTTCTCCTTTGGACAAACTTTTAGCTTGAAGGGTTATAATTCATTCATACTGTGAAGCAGAGTTTAATGAGAGCTTTCTACACATCTAAACCTGGTCTAAACTTGGGTCTGCTTTGTTTGGAACACCTTTTCAAACCCAATATTCCCTGCATAAAAGAGATTAGAGGAAATGATTAGAATGTGATGTAGAGATGTTGTCAGTGGCAGAAAAAATACCTGATCTTTATAAAAATAAAAAATATGTCTATCTCAGCTCAAAAATTATTTGGTAAAAGTTAAAAGTGCACTCTACAATTAAATAATTACTCATTAAATTCTTACAAATTGGCTTTGTCTTCTCTATCACCAGTATTTGACTTTCTTTTCAAAGCCCCAGAAAGGCAATTATAACTTCATTAAATATGTTTCTGGCTCTAGGTGTTTGGATTCATTCCAAACTGTAATTAAGTCAAAGAATCATGTGAAGTCAGACTGACCACTGGCCCCCAGTTTGCACTGTATGCAAGTGGAATGAGTTTTTAACCCTCCCGAGGTGTTGCTGGTGCAGGTAACTAGCTGAAAATTCTCTTAAAGGGAGTATTATCTTATTACTTGTAGACGTGATACTGGTTCATAAAAGAAAACAGATCCTAAAGGCCTCTTAAGGCCTGGGGGGTATTCCAGAAAGCAGGTTATGTGACATACCTGGGTATGTTTAAGGATAAGTTCGTGGACAACCTCAACTTTCGGTTCCAAAAACGGAGGTAACTTTCTGGGTATGTATGTAACCATAGCAACTGACTCTCTGAAGATAACCTGCTCGGGAGCAGGTTATGTTTCAGTGTAACTTCGTTTCAGAAGGTTGGTGAGCATGGCGTGCCCTTTTGATGAGGATCCTGTGGACGTAGAAGCACAAATTATAGAGTTTTTTTTTCGTCGGGAGAGGGTTATAAGACCGCGTATTGATGTGTTTGCATACCCTAATGAATATTTGAAAGAGCGTTATCGTTTTTCAAAAGATTCGTTAGTTTATTTAACACGTCTTTTAAAACCGCATATCGCGAATGTGACAAACGGCGGTTCCGCGCTTAGCACAGAAAACATTCTGTGCATAGCACTTAGGTTTTTTGCGTCTGGACATTTTTTGTACAGTGTGGGCGATTCAGAGCATGTGGGAAAGGCAACTGTGTGTAGAGCCGTTCGTACAGTATGTCTGGCACTTAAACAGTTCTTACCCACGTTTGTACAGTTCCCTGGCCATAAACCTCTGCTTGTTATTAAAGACGAATTCCACAGAGTGGCAGGTTTGTCCTTTGTAGTAAAATCTATGACGCATATTTAATATTTAGTCATATTATGTATATCTATACATGTATTAATTATTTTCGTAGTGATATAACATATTCAAAAGGCTGTATAAGTCATACTTCATTATTTTGTATTATAATAAAACGGGAGCCAATACCAAATTTGTAATTTAATACACTCACGCATTTACTCTGTCCGTTATTTTTTGCCAAGCCAACTCTCTTGCTTTAGCTGATGCAGCTGTATTGCTTCTTTTTAATATTATTGGCTTAAACTCCTCATAAGCGTGCATTAAAACCTTCAACTCCGCCTCTGTGAAATACGCCGCTCTCTTTTTTTCGCTTTTACTTTCCATGGTGACTCGTGAAATCGGCGATCCATTGAAAATGTCTTTATATATGCACCGTGCACGCGCATTAACTCTGGGTAACCAGTTGGAGGTTGATTAAACTTACTCTTCTCAGGTGTTTTGGAACCGACATACTCATGGTATGCCTGTTTAGGGTAAATCAACCCAGAGGTTATGATTTATCATATGGTAAGTTAACCAAGCTTTCTGGAATACCCCCCTGGTCCCAATTTTAGTTGCAAAGCTTTGTGCTCCGAAGCACCTCGCTATTAAACCGTGGGCACCAACGGGACAACACTAATCACCCCAAAACAGTTTCAACGTAAAAGGGTTTTGGAGTGACATATCAGATTCAGTTTTCTTAAGGCAGGGACCAGTGAAAAGCTGGCTCTTTTGATGACGTGAAGAGGAGGTAAAAGAGCCGCTTGGTGGCGCTCATACCACATTTTATGGCTCTCAACAATCTCTTTTTTTCTCAACATTTTTGACACCAGCTCCTTGTGATCAGTCACCAACAGTATAAACCGCTCAACATCCATGATTTTTTCTATCTGTGCTTTGATTTCTTCTCTGTTGTTGTCTTCTTCTTTCCGTTTTTCCATTTGGCACAGTGAGCGTCTGTTGGAGAGCAACCGCCATCTTCAGCCAGGGAGCGTCATTGCATCAATATTTCCCTGATGCAGATGAAAAGCACCCCACTGAGAACCCATTAGAAGATTTTTGAATCTCAATTCGGACTGATGTGAACAAGACTTTACACACTGGTCCGAATTGAGATTCGCACCAATCTTCAGATGGCTTCTCAGTGGGATGCTTTTCGTCTGCATCAAGGAAATATTGATGCGATGATGCTCCTTCCCTGAAGATGGTGCTTGTGGTATATGCTCACCGCGCCATGTTTGTAAACTTTATGGCATTTGTCAAACAGCTCCCTGTCATTAGCCACCAACAGTATAAACTGCTTGACATCCATGATCCATCTTTTATGTTTTACTCTCCAGCTGTCATTGGATGTTCCCCTTGTGAAAAATGAATCCGATCTGGCAATCTGACTCCAGTTTCAGGGCTCGTCTGCCCAGGTTCATTTTCAAAAAATTTTGAAAAAAATGGGTGTACCTGGGCGTACATGCACTGAAGTGGGATCAAGAATTCTTTAAGTGAACTAATCATTTCAGTCATTTTTCCAATAAAGGAGAAATTTGAAATGTAGTTGTAGTTGCTCAGTATAGTATTTTCTAAATTTGTTGTTTTCAGGAGTGGCTTTACAATTTTGCAAAATTACCAAAGAAAATGAGGCATTTCTAACTTCTTTCAGGAGTTCAAATATCTGGGATAATGGAATTATTGAAGTGGGCGTGAGCTCCAGATTGACGTTTAGCAAACTTTAATAAAGTTCTAGGCTCCTAAGCACTAATTTGAGCAGAGCTTCTGGTATGAGATTGGACAACATATGCTGCGTATTAAAAAGTTAAAACTCCATTCAAATCTATAATGGTAGCTAAAGGTTACAACGGCCACACTCTTTTAGAGGAGAGGAATGGAACACAAAATCCCCTTGAGATGTGGCCAACTACGAGAAAAGGTTGATTAATAGATCTGCCAATTTATTTCTCATTATATCAGTTTATTACATATTTTCAAATAAATTGTCTCAGCTGTATGTTGTATAAACCTACCATTACATTCAGTCAATCATCCAGAAAAATGTTTCCCTCTGGAAGTTCTGGAAGAGGAATTGTAAAAAGTTGAGAAAATGTTCTGGAAGAGAAATTGTTAAATATTCCCTAGCCGCATTTATTCCATGTATTTATTTAATTATGTATACATATAACCATTGTGAAATGTTAAAGTAAGGTCTGCAGTATGTAGGTAATCACTTTTTGGTATGACCCAGGGGTTTACACACAAATCACAAAAGCCCTTCAAATAAAAAGTCCTCTGTTGGCATGTTATGTTGCATGTCATGTTAAAGTTGCATGAAAGCTTTGGTCTTTATTAATTGCTAGTTGTTGAAATAAACTTATTTGTTTGTGATCATTCATAATCTAGTCAGTGTACATCGCCACCTGAAACTGTCTGTTTTACATTAAACAGTACTATATGTATTTTTCCCTGTTCACAAGTCTGCCTTTTCAGTCTTCGTGTATGATTTTCTTATACATAACAAGTTAAAGGTGTTGTTTTTATTCTTAAATTCACGAAATTGTTCATTTTGTCTGTGTATGTGTTTTCGTTTTTTCTCTTTCTG